>JAODKM010000016.1:316178-338447 GCA_026780845.1 Petrocephalus sullivani | reverse complement strand
GGGGGTGTGTGAGATTGCGTGGGGGGGGGGGTGGAGGGGGGGGGGGGGGGGGGGGGGGGGGGGGGGGGGGGGGGGGGGGGGGGGGCGTTCGAAAGGCGTTGCTTTGACAAAAAGGCACCTACAAGTGGCAGACTCGTCATCCAGAACCTACCGCAGTCAGCCCCTCTACCCCCCCCCCACCCCCCAAAACGCAATGAAACGGCACTTTGTGTTCATTCCTGACTGTAGCTCCTGCTTAGTTTGCATGGGATGTGAATGCAGGCTTAGATCTGAGCAGAAACATGCATGAGCATCGAATCGGTCATCGGGAAAAAGAAAATGAGGACTTGTGTATATGTGTATATGCAGAATATGCATATATATGCGTGTGTGTGTTTTATATACATACATGTAATATATGAATGAAGCGTTCATATGATGGCTTGTATTCTCTTTTCTTGTCATTTGGCATGGCCTTGATTTTGAGTGTTTAAGTGAAATAGTCTGTATGTATGTTTGTATGTATGATTCTTTCATGATCTGACTTTCATTTCCCTTTTGATTGGTTGGTTTGATTTCCAGCTTATGCTTTTGTCTTATCAGAGCTCTGCATGTGAGCCTCATACTTACTCTTTATCTATGCACACCAGTCCTGAATAGCTACCCTGCTCATCCAAATTTTGCCCCCCCGCCCCTACCCCTTTCCTCGGCAGGCACCAATCCACCACGGCCAGGAGGCTTCCCCGGCGCCAACAGCCCGGGCCCCGTGGCGGACCTGTACGGCCCAACTAGCCAGGACTCCGGCGTGGGGAACTACTTAAGTGCTGCTAGCCCCCAGCCCGGCTCTGGTTTTGGCCACGGAATTGCTGTAAGTACCTCCGTTCGTGGCCCCGTGCCCCCCGGCCCATCACAGAGCCAGTCTCCAGTCCAGTCCCCTCATACACCCCCCCTCCCCAGGCAGTCCAGCCATTGAGATGTTTATTTTGAGATCGACAAGTTAACAAAGGTGATCATTCGATGTCACGGTACCATACGTCTCCATGCGGTCCCACAGCCTGATGATGCTTCCCCTCAGCGCTGGGTTTGTGGCCAGAAGAAAAATTCATGAGTGAACCTCTTTCAAAAAGAAGGTTGAAAAGAGCTAGACCCTTAGCTTCAGCCCTTAGTTCCTGCCAGCCGCAAGGAGAAGGAAGACCTCGATAAAGATGAAACGGAATATATGAGCGATCAGCTAAAATGGAGACACATACCGCTAATGTAATATTTTAAAAGTGACATTTCGGGCCTGGAGATCTGAGCGGGGTCTTACATCAGGCGGAGATTTGGCGGCTCTCGGCACCAGCTGCTCCTCACCTGGCTGGGCTCAAGTCGCCGGTCGCTCTGCCGTTCTCCCCTGGTGTCGCCGCCAAACAGGTGCGCTGGCCGGCGGCACCTTGAAGCTCCTTTTGTGTCGTCGCACGTTTCTGGCATTCCCCCCCTCCCCCCCTTCCCGGGCTGCCCAGAAAGACGGAGTCTTACCATTAGTTACATTACCGCTTTCAAAGGCAGCTTTGTTCACTGCTCTGTCGCGGTGAAATCCGGCGCACAACGCAGCAGCGCCGGGGCCTTGAGCTAAACAATAATGTGGAGTATTTCCGCCTCCATCAGGGACCCTCTGTGAAATGGCGCCGTGGTAACGCCGCCGCGATACCACGGCCACTTGGCCTTTAAACGCAGAGCCATCCATTATTTATGATGCCTTTTGTTTTTAACCTTTACGCGGTTTATCGGTATAGATTAGAGAACAGGGGACAGGTGAGCACGGCCGGGAAAGGCCCTGGCTTGGATCTCCGCCGTGCGACCGGGGTCGGTGCCCAGTGACGCTCTTTGAAGCCGGGCTGTTATGTGTGTGCGTGTGCACTGGCGATTGTGAGGCCGCAAACAGTCAGCCTGTTCACCGGTCGGCTTTGAGCACCCGATTCTTACCCACCGTGAGAGGAGCTCTCGAGACGGGGGGGGGGGACACAAAACAAGGAGGCCCATTCAGGAGGCTCCGACAGCACCGCGCCGACGGGGCAGTGCCGTCACCTTCCCTGTGATGTGCGCGGAGGCGCGATGGGCCGGGGCCTGGGGCGCCGCAGATTTTCCGTCAGTCGTGTTACGGACTGAAGTCAGACTTCGTCCTGAAAGACGTTCATTATTGCAGCTACCCGGATGCGAAAGAAGGAAAATAGCTTCCCAACCCTGAATGAAAAAGTAACTGTGTACAAGTTAGTAAATATGTGTATGTGTGTGTGTATATATATATATATATATATACATATGCCGTATGTATGTTCTTCCCCCACTGAAAGATGGCCTGCCCTATCCCCTCCTGCTGTGGATTATGCAGGAAAATTATCGCTGCATTAGTGTTGTCCTGCTATTGGCTGGCCGACTTTCAGCACTTTCATGCTATTGGTTGATATGCCGTGGTATCCACCAGAGGCCTCTTAGCGCTAGTGTCATCTTACTGGGGGCATCTGTGGTCCGGGCTCCTGTCCCCCTGGTCCGCAGCGCCACCTGGCACGGCTCCGCCCTCCCCGTAGCTCTCAACACCAGCTTAGGCCAGAATCTGATTTTGAATTTTTTTTTTTTAACTGCTGACCTACTAAGCTCTTGATTTCATTTTGAAGCCCATTAGATTAAATTCTTGACTCTGTTTTAAAATGTATTGAAAATCTGCAAGGCCATGATGTGATTTTGAAACCTGTTAGGTATGTGCACGTTCCTCTTTGCTTCAGACCAGCATTTTGACTATATAATGATCTGAGTAAATCCTGATTGCTGTTATGGCTGATGAAAACACACAGTCTCAGTCTGTGTTTTCAGTCTCACATATAACGTCAGGGGCATGACGTGGGATCTCTGCGATTCGCTTTTAAGAAATTAATGTCACTTGTGTTGTCATAATGCCTATGCATGATTTGTGATTGCATTAATTTCGACAATGTTAGCATGAATGCGTAGAACCACAGCAAACGGAGCTCTGGGTCGTCATGACCCAAGTGGGCGCACAGGTGTTTTGGCTGGCATCAGTGTCTAGACTCTCAATATCTAAAACCTGAGAGCCTGGGGCTATTTTACTTTGCTGGTGTTGTCCTGGAACAAATTGAAGAAATCCTGCACTCTTGGATTGGGGTGGGGGGAGATTGTACAGTCTGAGCAGAGGTGGAGGGTCCTGCTCAGGTGCATCGTGGGAAGGCTCCCCCCACTCCCTCTCGCTGACAGATGCACCGCCTCCAGCACCCAATCACCTTCATTGTCCTGACAAATAGTCAATAGCCTTAATATGCCTCAGTGCGTCTCCAGCCCCCCCTCCACCCCAGCCCATTTCCCACTTCTGTATGATGACAACGAAAACCAGAATCATAGCAAATCACCAAAGAAAAAAAAATAACCACTCTATACTAAATTCTTGCTGTGTCGATGAGTACTAGTGTGTGTGTGTGTTCCTGCAATTTGATACGTAAGGCATCCCGAAAAAGCAACCGTAATGATAACTGTGTCCTATTCGTAGCATTAAAGCACCTTAAACTCCCGGAGGGGGTAATGAGGGACACAGCGGGATTTGCTGCGCTGCAGAGCGAGATAAGAATGATGCGCGCCAATGCGGCCCGCGTAGCTAAATGGCAGAGGAGAATAACTCACGCTAACGATTGTGCGAGGAGCACGGTGTGCACACGCTGTCCTCCCAAATGCAAACCTGCACATTCAGATACTCATTCATGCTGGCAGGTGCGCGGGCCCACGGATGTAACATACTCACCAGTGATATTCTTGTTTTTTTAATTAATTTGATTTGATTTGATTTATTTCCTCTTCTCCCTGAACCGCACACTGACCCAGTCACTAACTCTGCACTTTCTAGGGTCCGTTGATTGCGACAGCTTTTACAAATGGATACCATTGAAACCTAACAGGTGGTTGGTTGCCATCTCATTTGAGGTATTATGTGCTATTTATATATATTGTGATACACATTTTCTGTCCCTCTTTCGCTACTCATTGGTTGTACCCCACTTTCCTCCTAGTCCATCCCCCCACCGCCTCATTTTCATTTTCCTCAAACACTCTGCCTCTCTCTCTCTCTCTCCACTACACTTACTTCGGGGAAAAAAAAGGTCAAAAACGTTCTTATTTTACTGGGTTTTCTGCAAAATATGTAATCAGTAAGGCCAGATAATTTGATTGGTGACAGAAGTATGTTTTTTAAATCACATATGGGCTGGCATTTTCAGATTTACTCTTTTTTTTCGCAGAGCCCTTCAAAACGTTTTTGTCTTTTTCTTTCAAACTAATAATACAATAAGGTCAAATATTGTGAAGTCTCTACCATCATTGTCTGGCTGCCACTGCCCCCCTCCCCCCGGCCCCTGTGAGGCTGATCTTGCATTGACGGTATGATTGATGCTTAAAAACGGCAATCAAAACAGCAATAAAATGACGTTCAATCACCTCGGTTTACTGGAACTCTGCTGTTGCTTTCTTTCACGTCTGATCGATGCCTTTGTCTGCTGTGAGTCACATGACCACAAAGTCAACATAGGTGAACAAATAAGGTCACTGAGAACTGCAGCACTGCCCTGTCCATAAAGGTGATATACACCCCTCTCGCAAAGCTCTTGCAAGACTTCACTCTGCCAGCAGGTGGCCCCCTTTTTTTGTTTATTAGTCTGAGTTCTGACACAGAATGTGCAGACACCTTGGCTAATCCATACAGAATTTGCTCTTCAAGCAGTAGATATCTTTGAGTATAAAGACCACAGGAGTAACCCTTTCACCAAAGTCTGCAAATGTTCCCTCTATAGTCCTCAAGATACCAGGATCAGCCAGTACCTTCCAGCGTTTAATTGGTGGTTCTGTTTTCAGACCCGTTGGGTTTTCCATGCTGGACCATCCCGTATGCAGTGCCACCCGCCATCTGCTAGGAGTCCTGGCCTCCCTGAAACCTCGCCCCCGCGTTTCAGAGGCTGTGCTGCAGGCGGTACTTGTAAGCATGCACACGTGTCTGCACATGTGCGTCCGCTGGTCGAAGCTCACTGCCTCGGGCCAGAGCCTGAGCTGTGGTTGGGTTGCCCAGTGGCAGTGTTCCTGTTGCCCCTTTGAAGTTGCCCCTTCTCCCTGCCCCATACCATAACCCACAGCACATTGCAATGGCTCTCCTCAAAACCCTGGAGGAGTGGCATCCTAAAACTCCCGTTTAGGGGGTGTTCAGCGGGTCCACCAGAAGCTCCATCAGCAGGCGTGATGGGTAGCTCGGCGATGATTGCGGTGCAAGGTCCCAATTCCCCAGGAGGGGGCGTGGGTTCACCTTCACTAAATCAACCGAGGCTTACCAGCATATTTAACCCCCTCCCACCCCACCCCATTTTGCATTTGTCTTCTATCTCATTTTTTTGAGATGGGAGTTAAACACAAGGTGCCTCAGTAGCTAGTCAGTCCCGGAGAGCTTCACTGAAAGGCTGGTTCTGTAGTGTCAGACAGGGCCTCTCGAAAGCTCGTGACGAGAAAGCAACAGTAAAGGCGGTTTTTGCAAACCGACGTTTGAGCCTCTGTCTCGCTGGGAAATGGCTGTGGCACTCGCCGCCCGCTTGCATGCTGTCAGCACTAACGTGTGCGTTTGCCAGTGCATCACAGTTGTTTTGTCTGGGATCTGCTGTTGCATCTGGGCTACTCACCCAACTCAAAAGTGGCCAAGGTGGGCAAAGGCCACTTGAGATGGAGCACTCTCCAACACTGCCGATCATCGACCAACGCCCTTCCCGCCATCCCTGTAAAAAACTAATGGGAGATTCGTATCAAACTAATTGCATTTGCAAAGAACGCCCTCAGCATTACAAAGGCATGGAGATAAACATCATAGAAAGAAGCACAGAGGGCTCGATTTAGACGTATGCCTTGAGCGAGAGGCTCCTGTTTGTAAGCAGAGCTCAGATGCAACAGCCGGGCGGAGCTGGGTGCGAGAATGGCTCCTTTAACCAGCTGCTGACATCTTCTGTGTTTGGATCAGCAGAGTCTGTCGGGAGGCCAAGGGAAGACAGGCCGAAGCTTCTGATTGGTTCTGTGTACAGGTGATGTCATCGACTTTCAAGCACTACAGCGTCACCCGCAGGAAAAGGGACAGGAGGTGGCAGCGCAAGATAAAAACGTAAAAATTCATCTCAGAAAAAATATCTGCTGTACTATAACCCAAAACCTGGCTTTTAAACTGCTTTCAAGTCCTCTGTTAACTATGTTTATATAATTTTAACCTATTTATCTTGCGTTCAACTTTTCCAGTTTATTTCTTTCAGTAGCTGTTAGACGATGGTTTTAATTGTGTTTAATGTTATTTTCCCTCTTAGAGAAGTAATGGTGTAAATGGGTTTATTTTCCTTATTTCCTTTTATTTGGAGCTTGGTATTTTTTTGAAGGTTATGTTGCGTACGTTTTACGTTCGGTACCGATCCTTTAACGAAAAAAGGCGATAAGACCTTCAGGAGTCATTTTGCACACGAGTGACAGGTGGAGATGCTTAGTAAAGTGTTTGAGAAGCTTCTAAATCAAGTACAAAAATGAGAGGGTAACTAATAAATCTTAGTAGCTCTGTTTTTTTTTTTTCCTGTGATGTTTTCGTTAACTATTATTACCTGTTTTGGGCAATAAGAGGACTACAATATTTTCACGGTCCTTTTTTTTTATAAATATTATTTTTTGTTGTCTTTCTTGTTAAAATATAGATTTTTTCTTTTGAATAACTTGTGAATTCAGATTTAAAAAAAAGAGATGTAACTGTAAATATTATTCCAGTCACTGCATATAACCGATTGAGAAAGAGATATTTTTGTGATGGTGTGTTGAGGCTGTAACTGCTGGAGCTCAGAGATGCTTAAGAGGACAAGCTTGTCAGGCTCTCTGCAGGGAACGAGATCCGTCTGGAGCACAAACGTCGTTACTGCCCCACTGAGGACAAAAACTTACAAAAAACACTGTTAACTTGCTCTGTAAATACTGTAGGCTTATTATTAACTGTACTAGTGTCATACCAGCATAGATAGTGAGGACAGGTGTGCACAGCTTCTAAAAAAGAAAAAAAGAAAAAAAAACTAGGTAACATGAGTTACTCCATGATGCCTTTCAAGCAGGACAACTAGTTGCATTATGGTGGAGAAAAAAGAAGTTGCATTATGGCAAATGTATGCGATTATAAAAAATCTTTTGTGTAAAAACAAAACTATTAAATCCAAAGCACACTTTTACCTTCTATCACTTTTGAAGTACAAGATTCAAATACTTGTCTAGCCATTTCACACTGCTCTGTATAAACCAAGGCTTTTTAAAAAAACAAAAAACATATGCCTTTTGGGTAGCCTGTTCCCCTGTTTGTTCCTTTGTTTTGACGAGAAACAAAATTCCTGGCTTCAATGTGGCAGAGGCAATATGTAAATTAAGTTTTGTTTTTCTAAATTGGTATGGAGTACTTTGAATGAATTAGGAAGGCAAACATTTTATATCGTTACCTCAGTCCTGTGAGTTTTTCCGTAGAAGGGTTGACAGATTAATTTATTTTTTGCGTAAACAGATTCAAATTATGAATGAATTTTAAAAAACTAAAATAAATCATTGCACTGTGACTAGTAGGAAAGACCTGACCATTTTCTATTTGCACATGCTAAATGTCTATTTTAAATGGTCTTTACCAGGGGAAGAATGAAGGATTATTTATGTTAATTATTTTTTTTTCTCCGATACAAACGCCTACAGAAGCAGAGGTCGACACCTTGGCTAATAGCAAGGATACGTATTATATAGAGCTGAATTGCTGGAATTTTATTGTATGGATCGTGACATGCAAACTTTGAATATTTCTAAAAACTGTTCGTAAACGTATTTTCGATAAAGCTGACAGAAGACACTGAATCTAACGTTCACAATGTTAACCGTAGCTGCTGCGTGCTCGTTTGTCGTATATGGAGGGACTGGATTAGCTCAAGTAGAGAAAAGGCATTTATTGAGACGCTTAAAAAAAAAAAAAAAAAACTACAGAAAGATTTTTAAAGATTATGGTTGATTAATGTATATGCTGACGTTCTTTTGTTTCTTCCTGCTGCAGATTTGTTTTATATGTACGTTAATTTTATTCTGTTTTTATTTGACTTTTGTTCAGAACAACCAGGTTAAGCAAAATGCTGGATGCTTTTTAAAATAATATGGAGACTTGATCAAGTAATAATTTAAACAGAAAAAAAAACTATAATATTAACTGTTCAAAAGAAACATAAAAAAACTACTCTCCCTTGAATTATTTCAATTTTGGATCAGGGGATTTTTATCGATATTTTTGTGGTTGTTAATAATATTATAAATAATTATAACAATAATATTATGTACTGTACATCCACCAATTTCTCTCTTTTCATTCCCTGTCGCTTCATACAATAATCTTTTGTTGATCATAAATGTATTCAGTAGTGTGTAAAAATCGCATATTACCTTGTAACGGAGTGCTGTCTTTGATGCCAGTGTAGTGGTCTATACTCTTAATCGGTCGTTACCGTTCTCTCGCTCCCTTTTCTGGCTCTTCCTACTTTCTCTCCCCTCTCCCCCAGTATTTAGTAGTAGGTGTTACGTATTTAAGATTAAGAAATAGATGTAGTTATTAGCAGATTTAGGACCAGTAAGGATAGAACTTTCTCTTATCAAAGTAAAAAAAATGCTGATTATTACTTTATTAGTAATTTGATTATTTTTTTGTTTATTTCTTTTTATTTCTGATCTCACATGGTTTCAACTAACCAAAGCTCTCACAGAAGAAATATAGAAAAACAAATTGCTGTAAGACAGAATCTTAAACAAGGCATTAATTGGATCCCCACCCTTGAATGTTTAAAAGGGGTGTGCCATACTACCTTAAATGCTAACGCTAGATATGCAAAACCGTTTTATTTTTTATTATTTTTTAAGAGGGACACAAGCTATAATTATGAAAAATGATGATTTTATTACATGAAAGAAAGTCATATTTTTTTAGAAAGTTCTAACAGATTAATGATAATTATCATAATAATATTAAAGATAGTAATAATAATCGTAAATATTAACGATAAAACTGTGTAATGTTTTGATGTTTGTACACTTAAAAAATATCCCAGTGGCCCATGGCACTACTATTTTTGAATACTAATATGTTTTTTTTAACGTGTCTGCTTAGCTTAATAAATACTTTAGTTATCACTCATCGAAAACATTTAAACATTTTGTGAATTATTTTTATACTCTTGATCCTGGAAACCAGCCTTTTATCTTAATCAAAACCTCGGTTCTGTTCATTGCCGTTGTCTGTAGCATCGTTGTCCAACAGCACTTCCCTAACAGGATGCCCAGCACGTTACAACATTGCTGCTTGACGCATCGATGGACTGCGTCTGTAGACGAGGGCAATCTTTGCAAACCATATGTAGCAGTCAACTCAAGGAACCTTAGTTAGGTCCACTCATTGTCATTCTATTTGTAACTTTTTTTGGACTCTATTACCAAGCAAACACAGAAGAGCTGTTAGGCTTAACATGCATCAAGGTGGACACCATGTCCCGTATAACCTAAAAAGGGGCAATTGCATGATTTCTCATGAGTTCTACTGTATAGCTTTCCTTGGAGGAGTCCTATAGACGGCGCTATATATAAATATATGTTTATGGATCTGTAATGTCATGTTTTACGCTATTCTTTTGTAGAAGAGAAAATCTGTAAGGCTAAGGATGGCCAGAGGTCTGTCTTTTTTAGTAGACCAGACGGCCGCCGACAAGCGTTGAAGACTCCAAACTCTGCTGGTCCCCCAAAAATCCATCGCCCCATTTCCGCTTTTGGTTAAGATAACGGCTGGTGAGCTTCTTTTTCCAAAAAAAATATGTCAATACCATTTCTATTAGCATTCTATTTAGTAGTATTTTTTTTTCCTTTTTAATTTGATCCTGTAGCTTGGACTTTAAGGTAGCATGGCCCTGTTGCTGTTGTTTTATTTTTCATTGTACAGCAGTTTACAGCTGATGAATGTTACACATCTTGCTAGACTAGTTAATTCATTGGATAATTGTTGGTTTAAAAAAAAATCAAAAAGAAAAAAAAAAACGACCTGGAAGGTGTGGGGGTGATCTTTGGGAGTGTACTCCATTTAAACTTGAATTTTGTGGCAAGTGCTAGGCAATGACGAAACAATAATCCCATTCAATGAAACAGAAACACTACGCACAAAGTTTTATATAACCATACACGTAGTTTTGTCTGTGTATGAACACATGCGCCTGTCTGAATATATAGTCTATATGTTGCTGTATATCTTTGACTGAGTGGTTATCAGATATACATGTACTGAACTTTAGTTTTGCACAAAGCAACGCCCTGTTTTCTGAAAGCTTCTCAACCAAAAAAATAATAATAATAATAAAACATACTGTAGGCATCACTCACTGTTAAAGCGTCGGTGTCATGTTACACATACGGGCGGTACCGCGGTGTAGCCGCGATGTAAAGCGCAAGAAGACAAACATGACCGTTTAGCATGACGCTAATGCTAAACGTCTGAAATGCGTGTAGCTGCCAGCGTAGTGTTAAAGTGTTACCACTCCAGCGGCTCTTGATCATAGAGCTGTAATTTCAAGAGGGGTGGGGTTTGGGGGGGGAGGGGCGGGGTGGTGGAGCAGCGACATTTGGGATTCGCTTTCGCATGCTCTGCCGGTCTTCTTCGATTGCCTTGCCCATTCCTAACACTTGCCCATTTTTTAACGTCAACGGACTTTTTTCAAACCGCGAGAACACGGACTGAACTGACCGATGTCTGAAAGCATCTTTCAGGTCTTCTTGTATGGCTTGCTCAAGCCCTGTTGTAAAATAAACTAAAAGTGGATGGGGGTCTCTCACATCTCAGATGTGGAAAGTATAATTTTATATTTGTATTTTCAAATAATAATAATAATAATAAGAATGTTTGTGAAAGGTTTCCATCCTCTACTGTGGTCCAGAAATCGATGTGTTTGTCTGGAAAAAAATAAAAACTGTTTTGAACTGTTTCATTCTTTGTTTTTATTTTGCCTACTGTGTGTATGTGTGTGTGTATATATATATATATATATATTCGCATATATGTTTTTAAAATGCATGAAAATTTGCACGATACTTAAGGATTTAAGTATCATTTAGATTAAGACACGTCCATACTCAACACGAGAAGTGCTGAGTATGGACTGGATTAGCTGCTGTGATTTGGCGACACTTTTATGAAAAAAGACGATCACTCCGTTTACATGTGGGGCCCAGGGGTCTTACCGGAGCACCCTTAAATCTGTGGCCACCTTGCAGGTTGATTGTGTCACACCTGTGCACACTGGGACTCCTTAGATGCACCCTATGATTAGGGAAAGCCTGCAGCTGCAACGGCCTGGCAGGTCGCATTATCGAGCGCGTCAGAAATGCAAGAGCACCTCCGGGTCTGTTTTGGAGCGATCGAGGGGTGCGGTAATTTACTCACGATGCGCCGGACGCGATCCATTCCATACTTTTTTTCATCACAGCCAGAAATGGCAAATCCACAGAGACCGAAATGTCAGATAGGATATCAGAGGGAGGTCTGGGGCCAGATTACAGTGCCAGATGGGGAGCGGTACTCGCATACGAGTGCCCTGCGGCGCGCTCGGAATCGTAATTAAATCTGCCGTTATCCAATCTAGGAGTTCTGCAGTTGTTGTGACCTTTGACCCGGGTCCGTCATTTCCGCTTCCGTAGAGATCACTCACCCCCTCCTCACCTGATGTGCCCTCCAACCATTAAACCTTAACATCGCCTTTAGTTTTTCCCATCCAGACACGTTAGCTAAGCACTACATCTGTTAGCGGCCGGCAGTTTCCCCTCACACTTCGGTAAGGGCTGCGAAACACCCGGCGAGTGCAGAGGATGCAGACAGAGCTCGGTAAACAAGGTACGAGGCCATCGATATCCACAGAGCGAGGCATCGATTCACAAGTGCGAATCGAGCTTCTGCCCGTTGAAAGGCTAAAACAAAAATCAGCCACCAGGAGCCATCTACTACTTCTGTCCTGCAATGCCCTTGACCTGGTGCAGAAACATGGCTGTCCCTCGGCGACACACCACAGCCTGGATCCGAGTTCCTGTTATCCTGACGCACCTGCGGATCACAGATGAGGGACGACTCCATTTTCCCTGGAAGGTAAGCAAAAAGGACGTATATATGCGCGTTAACAAGCAGATCCATGCGCCGCCAGTGTCCATTCTGCACAGGGAATTGTTTTGTCACCGACGTAATTGTCAGAGCCTAATCAGGGCCCACTTTCTCGTCCCTGAAATGAAAAATGCAATGTGTGGCGTCAGCAGAAATTAATGTCATTTTTAATTTGAGCTGCTGTCCCATTTTCCTACAAGAAATTGCTTCAGAGGATTAAAGGTATGACAGTCATTATAAATGTGTTGAAATCCATCTACCTGCCACCAGTGCGCGCGCACACACACACACACACACACACACTCTCTCTCCCCCCCCCATCCGATTGCCCATCTTCTGGCCAAGCAGAATTACACCCAATTTCAGGAAGGGCTCAAAATACACCAGAATAAACACCCACGACAAGCAGGACCCGCCTGTGGCAGTCGTGTGAGAGCTCCCCCCGGTGGATGGGATGTGAAGGACACATTTGGGTACCATGGGGATTCAAACAGGCCACCGGCTACCACAGTCGGCCTGGGGATGCCCTAACTCATTCTGATTAGCAGATATGTGAATTCTTCACGATGGCTGGGGATGCTATTATTTCATTTTATTTGTTGGGGTGGGTCTCACTTCTACAGGTCCTTATCTTTTATGACTGTCATATCAGTCTCTCGTCGAGCGAAATTGTTTATGCTGGAATGGTGCGGATCATTTCAGAATCTCGCCGCCGCAAACCGATCTCAGTGAAGCTGTCATGCGTAAAGGAACCAAAGAATACTAATTATTTAAAGATGGTGGTCCTGTCGTTCGAAAACAGTTATCGTTGGCAAGCCACCTATTGTATATTTGAAAGGTAGCTGCTCGCTCCTTAAGACGGTGTCTGACTTTAAGAGCCATTTGATATGCCGTCACTACCCCATGTATTATCCGTATTTAATGGTGATTGCGAGGGGGGGGGGTGAGGCATTGAAAGCCCACAGTGGGCAAGATCACCCTCCACTGTCACTCAGCGTCTGATTTAAGCCTGTGGAAATCGGTAAAGAGCCTGCGGGGAAGAGAAACGATCGACAAGACACCATAATCCCGCCCGCCCCTGTCGGCTTGTATTACTCGGAGGCGATGGTTAAGACTTGGATTGTTACCCAGAATATTATAGGTTCAAATGATGGGGATTGGGGACGTGCTTCCTGGAGTAGCATGGAGGAGCATTAAGAGGAGGGAGGTGATGGTAGCTAGCTGGGGACATTTCTGCTTATTTATCCTTACGCTACATCAAGCTACAGGGGGACGTGCGTTTTGCGCACTGGCCTGCGTCAGATGACATCACCACGTGGAAAGCCTGGGCTAAGCGGGCGGACACGGTCCATGCTCTTGTGATGGCACTCAGCGCAGGCACGGGCACAGACCACCCGCTTTAGGGCCCGGGACATGAGACGTTCTCTCACCCTCTCCGTGCGGATGTACAGATTAATTATTGAACGTACGATCGCTCAGTGCCGCCAGCGTGAGATCTGGTGGGTCATGGCACGAGCCGTAGCGCCGTCCCCTTCTGTCGCCGGCCTTTAATCAAAGGGTGCCCATAATAACACGCCTCGGGGCGTATAAGTCACTTTGATTCCTGAGGGCCACTCTGCTGACTTACGGGCATGATGACCGCCACTATTTTAGAACCTTCCTGCACTAACGTTATCACACATCACCCACCCTGTTCAGCGCCTGCATATAGAAGGTGGGTGGGGGGGGGGTTCAGCACATCACAGTCTTCTGCTTTGTGCACTCCAATCAGCTCCTTGTTAACACCTGACACCTCCTGCCATTTATACTGTGCTCTAATTAGGATTAAATACACCCAATCAACTATCTGTGAAGCACTCTCCAAAAGTACTCCTCTAACCGCGAGTGGCGCCCATCGCTTTAAAAGAAGAAAAAAAAAAAGATGAGAGCATTCTGTTCTGGAACGCCATGCCCTGACATGCACTGGGCGCTCCCAGCATGCCACGGGCCCTTCCTTTGCCATCGCGGGACATGTTAAATGTAAATCAGGGGTAGTATCCCAGGAAACACAGCTACACTGCAATTCATGGTTCGTACAGTGTACATACTCTGAGTGGTTTAGAGAATCCGATTCACCTCATCCATCCATCCATCCATCCATTATCTGTTCAGGGTCATGGGGGTCCGGAGCCGACCCTGGAAGCTACGGGCTCAAGGCCGGGAATAACCCAGGATGGGGCGCCAACCCAGATTTGTTTGCTGTTTTTTATGTTGCACAAAAATACTTCATGTATATGTTTATGTATATTTTTAAGGATAAATGGGGGTAAGGTGGTAATCAGCACTGTTACTCTACACCTCCCGGGTAGGGGGTTCAAATCTGCTCTGAGGGGTTTGCATACCGTCCTCATTTCCGGATAAGATTAAACGCACAAGACATGCAGTCAGTCACAGCAGATGCCCTCCTGGTGGATGAGCCTGGCTGGATGGCAGAAGTCTAACTGGCATCTCTGGATCAGCCGGAGTGAGTGCTGTGTGACAGCCCTGAGCAGGGTGTACCTCAGCCTTGCGGCCCCATGGACCAAAATGAGCAGTCAAAAGATGGCAAGACGCCACTACCTGTTAATATTCATCGCTACTTAGCATTTAGCCTACATTTCTTAATGTTGTTTTTCCTATAATAAAATATGTTTCACAGTTGAAGCACTGTGGTAAACTAAAAACACAGCTGTCATTTCTTTGGGGGGGGGTTACAGAAAGCATTTCAAAATCAAAATAACTAGAAGTTTGTCAACCACTGACCAAAAGGTACATTATCGAGATTAAGACAGAGACAACGTAGGGTCATTTATAATCATGGGTATGAGTTTAAAAGGGAGAGACCAGATGGGTTTAGTGATGAAATGCACATCTGATGGTCATCTTTTGAGAAGAGTCACATTTCACACAATCTCAGGGTTTCCCTGCTTATCTGTGTTTATGATCAGATATTATGCTCTGTCAGGAAATACTATCCCAAAGCAGTGATTTTACAAGGACTGCATTAAAACCACATTCATAGTGCTGGCAGAACCAACTTTAGCACCTGGTGATTCTGGTGAAAATAAGTGTACTAAAATTATGTGAATATAGCATTAAACAAAAAATAAATATAAAAATATGTATATGAAAAATTATACTTTGAGAGGCCAATGGGGAATCTTACTGTCACCAGGGAACCAGGGGCTTCGTAACTTTTAAATTACCCAAAACTTTAAAATAACAGCTAATTAAAGATAACTTAATGACGAATAAATTATTTACCTGTAAATGAGCCGAAATGCTGAGAAGGACGGACCAGCTCGGAAGTAATTTCTTAATTTGTGTGGTCTCATTAGGTGAGGAAAAAAATTTATAAAATAAAAAAAAAAACCTATCTCTCTCTCCTGCGAGTGTGTCAAATCGACTCTCTATGGTGAAATGCACTCATCTGCATAGTAGTCACAGCTCCTCATGCGACCGGGATCCCAATAACTCCACAATGCACAGAATTGCCGGTGTCAGTTTTAATGTGACATAGCAATTTACATCACACACTGCGGGGACATGCTCGCATTTCATGCCGCTGCATGGTTAATGGGTGGAACGGTATTTGCATTATAATTTGGACGCCGTGAAGTGTAATCAAGCTGCACCGGCTCCACGGGAGAGCGGCGGTCGCTCGGTGGGCGACATCGCGCTAAAAAAAAAAAACTTGGCGCTGACTAGGCCTGCATGCAAATTCTGCGGCGCGCGCAACCGCCTTCTACCCCACTGGCTGCTCGCCGGCCCTAGTGAGCGTCTGCAGCGTGGGTGTAGCCAGAGGTGGGGTTTGCGGTGTAGACCTTGTGGCCTCTCCTCAGAGCTCGTTAACAGCAATTAAACAGTGGGCTGGCACACTGGCGGGCTTAATTGTCGACTTCAGATCCATCGCATTTGCTCAGAATCAGGAGGGGATTGGGGAGGGGGGGGGGTTCTATTTTTGGTGCATGCAGAGGTGAAGCGGTGGACTGTGCCCGTGCTCAGGAGACGAACAGAACCGAGCAAATGCCCGCCCCCCCCCCAACTACCCTCGGGCCCCCCTCGCCATTCCAGTATCTCCAAAGCCATCCAAACGCATTTTGCGGCAATGACGGCAGATGGTACTTTCCATTTCGGTGACAGAGGTCTGATAGAAAAGGGTAATTGCACTGATCCGTCATCGCGGTGTTCGCCGGCAACGTGTAATTAGCACCGTGTACGTTAGTCGGTCCTCTAAATATTTCCCGGTTGTACGCCCCGGAGTAGCCACGGGGACAAGGGTAAAAAAAAAAAAAAGCTACTCTGTAGTTAATCATAATCCTTTCAACATTATTATTATTGTTATTACGATCATTATTATTACTCTGGGAATTAAATGCTGTCTCAGTAGAACGGAGTCCCTCGGGTGTCCCACCCACCGCCCATACTTCGATTCTGCACCCCTCAAATACCTTGCCGCCAACAGCACGGTGCCGTAATTGACATGACATATTGACAGGCACTCTCTGGGAGGTGGGCGTCTGCGTGCCCTTCCAGCCCACTAATAATTACTGATTAAAAAGTGGTTAAGGGGCCCATGAAGGCTGCAATGTGCATTAACCAGACGACCTTCCGGAGGGCTGGGGGAGGGGGGGGACGAGCGACAGCTCTGCCATCATTAGCACCTACCGCAGCGCTGCAGGTTACCCCGGAAATAAAGATTGGGATTAAATGCTGGACACGCTGCAGCTTTCGTGGACCTGTTTTCGGCACGGTCATTAACGCCTTCCTGTTTCCCGTCCACAGATGCGAGCCCCCATCACCTCCGGCGCATCTCCGCCGCCAAAAGACACGAGCCCACCCCCAGCGGGCGCGAGAAACTGCCCCACCACGCTAATAACCAACAGCCCGGCATCAGTTTTAATTCACGGCTATCTAAGGTGTTAACTTACAGCTCCAGTGGAAGCATTTAACCTTTGTGTCTGACTGAATATTACCCTTCGTTTTTAAAAGGTAATCAGAGCTCAATGTCCATGAATAAAAGAAACAATATAAAAGTGTTCTTACAGGCAGACAGAGTGAAAATTTAAGTGATACCATTACCGCTGCGGTTAAAAGTGTGCAGTAAGTCATTAGGCCTTTTCCGCATGGAAGATAATACAATATAATACATCACAGGTGCTTAGGGGCCTATCAGCGGCCTCCAGCATCACCCAAGGTTCACCCAGCTTGTGTATCCAGCCAAAGCTCAACAGGAAGACAGAACCTGATCCAGGACTTGCATCATCAACGGCCCATGGCTACCCGTAACTCTTCCACAGTCCGACGATAACAAAGACGTCTTTCTGCAAACATGCAATTATGTGGCAGTTATTGTTACTGCCTTTTTGGAGATTTTATTCCCCTAAAAAAATCGATAGCGGCTCCCCGGCAAACTCCACTGAATGACAGGGCGAGCAGGCAGACAAGACTCGATCAATCAGTCAGTCACAGAGCCGACGACAGCAGAGGATTCTGGGAAACAGCAGAGTGTCAGCCAAGAGAGGGGCTTACAGAGCAGGCAGCTAGTACATGTAAGCCATGCCTCATTTTCAGAGCTATTCCCTCGCTTTTAAGAGGCCCCTACCGCACTACACACACACACACACACAAAAATACTAGCATACGAAACCGTCATCCATCACAGAGTGTTCCTCGCAACCTTGTAAAATGCATCGAATATTGCATTAAAGCACTGGGAGTTTCGGTGGGAAGCTACAGCTCATTAAAAGTGGCCAGACAGACCTCCATGCTTCATCCTGGCAGATAGTCGTGATGGGCTGGGGGGAGTGGTCGTCGTCACGCGGCATACTGCTGATTGGCACGGAGAACTTAAACAGCTTTCCGCGGACGAGGAACCACAGCCCGAACGCCACGCTAAATCCCACGTTCGCCACCGATCATTTGCTGCATGAAAGTGCTGCTTCCCCCCGCCTCACACGCCACACCTCCGCTTAAGCTTTATCACCCTGATAACACGGGATCGCTCCACTCACAGCCGGCATTAAGCCCGCGCTCACGGCCTTCAGTGAGTGCGCGCGGGGGACTGGCCGCGTGCCGCGGACGGCTCGTGCAAATGTCAGTGTCCCGCTAATGAATATTAATTATCGCTTTTGTATTCCGAGCCTCTTTGACCTTCATCAGTGATTTCGTTCAGATTGCGAGGAGATTTGGGGGGGGGGCACTTCCCTGATTGCGGGCTCGTGAACACGGCGCCATTTCACTCCACTGCGGCTCTCACGGGCCGGACATTTATCTGATTTTAGGGAGTCGGGGAGCAAATCGTCCTGATCGCTATTGTAATCCCTCTTCAATCACATGACGTGGAAACGCATCCAGGATAGCGGACATTTACGGCTAATGACCCGTCGGGGGCCTTTCCTTAGCTATCTTACTCCCCTCCCACCCCCAACACCACCATTTCAAATTCATCAAACTCCACAGAACACCGAGAGAAGCAATTTGCTAGCTAATGTTTTGACAATAGCCCTTCCCCTTGCCCGGCTCTTGGCGCTGAGCAGCACAACCAAATGCGCCGCTAACAATTAGCATTGAATACGGATCCACAGATACCGCCGCTACTCCTTCCCGTCTTTATTGTTCGCGGCGTATTGAAAAGCAGTCAATGGCCCGTATCGCACAAATACATTATCTTGTCCTGTCATCCCTTCTCTTGGCACGGAGTGTAATTAATTCCAGCCAGGACGGAACAATGCAGCCAGACTCTGTCGGGGATGTTATGAAAATCTGTTATTAATTGTTTTAGGAAAGACTTCCACTGCACATGCAAACATTCGAGAAAAGTTCAATTAAACAGCTCCAGTGCGCGGCAAGTTAAATAAGTGAGTAAATTTAATAATTAAAGTTGGCTGTGATGGGGGGTACGGACGGGGTGGTCCTCGGGACTGCCGGGGGGGTGGGGCGGGCAGGTGTGGAGGCTGGGGGGGGAGGGGTGGGGGAGGAGGGAGCCGACCCAGCGCGGCACGGAGGGGCCGGGGGGGGCGGTGGGCGGGTGGAGACAGACCGGGGGCATGCCTATTGTCAGAGGAGCAGTCTGTCTCGAAATGCCAGGACCAGGTACAGTTTTTGTTACTGTCTCTGTTCTGACACAAAGTCACTGAGCAGTGGTCACTCAGGCAGGGGGGTAGCTAGAAATTATGCACCCCCTGACAAAATGTCACCTTAAGCCCCCCCCATTATATAATTCCATAATTTAAATTTTAATTGTAAAGTATCTGCCTGCGTATCCAGGTCCTTACTAAGCTACCCCATGCAGGTAATGCCACCGTCTGCCGAGAGACACCAGCCACAAGGCCATCACTGCCATCACCGCCGTCGCCGCCAGCCTTGCACACAGCACACAGCCCCTCACACCTAGGCACACGCATGTGGATATGTTCATACATGTGGTCACAGAAAAGCCCCGACTTGCATTCAGACAGCCGAAAACAGAACCTTGAATGCACTGGTCTTTTATAAATAAGGCAGGACGCAAAAAAGTTTAATGAAACAACAGAGTGCATCGGAAATGGGCCGTTTGTAGCATCTAACATATCCATTATCCTATCTACAGTTAGTGACAGGTGACATGTGATGGCCACTGTGCTTACGCCCGTGTCCTCTCTGCCTGGCAGAAATACCCTCATAAATCTGTCAGTGACGGACAGCTGTAGAGTTTGAGGGCGGCTGCCCCGCACTGATCCCAGCCGCCGAGACAGCAGCTGATCGGGCTCCCTGGTCAAATATTTACCTTATTAGTTAGCCGGAATCATTACCGCACCTTTGTTTGGGGGTCTGGGGTCCGTTCTGCAGGCACTTTTCATGATCAGCACAGGACAAAAGAGTCACATTTCAAAGGATTTTAAGAAGGAGTAAAGCAGATAAAACTATCAAATATTACAGGTGTGCGTGTATCTTTTTTATTTTATTTTTTCCACGTGACCGGTCAATGGGTAAAATGGGTAATGAAAAGTTAATTAATTAAGGCTTCTAATAATTATCTATTTACTCCATTCATTTACTTAACACTGCTTTAAAATTGCGTGTTCGCCGTGCGACTGTTGTGTGACACAAATCGGACGAACTAGGATGTCAAACTTCGCCGGACGACTCGCTTATATGTGGCATCCCTGCTTGTATATCATGCCACTTCTATAACTGTCTCCTCCATTCATTCATATAGTGATATCTGAGAATTCTGCTTAAGCGCAGTTTTTTTCTGAAACAGCGTACGATAAATATAGGCAGGATATTTATACATAATATTTTCTTTCGGTCTCGGTTTCACTTTCGGTGACATTCGTTACAAAGAGACTGTGGACGCACCTGCGCTGAGCCCCTGACTACAGTCCGGGGCGTCGTGGCAGAAGGCGGAGCTGACGGCTGCCTGCCTGGAGCTCTGGTGCCCCGCCGCGCCGCCGACCCTCCGCGGGCTGCCGAGGGACGCCGGGGCCGCCGATGTCGCCGAAGTGGAGGTGGCGACGCGGAAGCCGGGCCCCGGGGAGCGCTGCGGCGGGTGGCGGTGATCGCTGCTGCTGATCAGGGACGGAGGATGGGGCTGGAGGTGTTGCTGATGCTGATTGTGCTTAGGATGCTCTCCTCCGCCGGCGCCTCCCAGCAACGGGATGTCCACCATGGTGGGTCTCTCGTACCGCGTCTTCCCCGGTGCCCGCCTGCTGGGGAAGGTCTTAAGGGCGCTGTAGGGACTCCGCTGCCGGTATATTTTAGGGACGTAGAGTCCCTCGTCCGCCAGATGCATGTCCTCCTCCATCGCCGTGACTTTCGGCTGGCTGGATCACTTTCGCCGCCTGTCTCTTCTCCTTTTCCCCTGCGTGTGCTTGAATCGGTGAGCTCCTGGCCCCAGCAATCCCCCCCCTCACACACACCCCCACCCCCCGGATCTCTCACCGCCTGACTCAATGTGCGGCACTTCTCACTCACTCTCACCCGAGAGACGGAGAGGGGAGGCTGCCGTAACTGACACGCCGAGGGGCCAATCCTTGTCTGGAGGCGCCGGCTTTGGCAGCGAGGGCGTGCGGGCGGGCGGAGCGCATCGGACGGTGCTGCGGTCCAGCATCCGTGCGTCTCCGCCGCTTATTAGCGTGCTGTGGAATGGGAAAGACAGCGAGGCGGGAACAATAAGGCATGCTACCTGCGGAATCGGGGTGTGAAGGTTCGAGATGTATTTGTTGTGCAAACAGTGTTACATTGTCCGCAGGGAATCGAATTCGGACTTTGTTAAACTTCAAAGGTATTTTGGTAAACCGCGGTGATACATTTCAGTTCACTTTAGCCCACGATTTTACTGAATCGTCAAAGTCGGATTTAGACGTCAAAAAAGTTTAAGCCGATAAATAGTAGTGGATTGCACGTGTTTTGTGTTCAAGCTTGTGCAGTGATTTGGAGCTATGGATAGGCCTGTAATACATAGACACAACAATTTGTCAAAATTAGACAAATTAGACAAAATTAGTGAAAAATAATATTTTTTATTGAATTTGAATTTTAAAAATTGTTTTTTTAATATAAATAACGTCAAAGTTGAAAGTTGGTTAATATAAATATAGTAGTCACATATTATATAGTTATAGCTAAGGTTTTAATCTAACAAACGTTCTGTAAACTATTTTGATTACAAAATATTTAGCGTTCTGTATAAGAATTTTCTTGGCGAGCGTGAACAGCGCCACCAGAAGCTATACTGAAGACACAGCCGAACAATAGCTCATAATTAATGAGTTCCTACCGAGCAACGTATGAAGGACACTGGCGGACATTATTAGAATTTCGCTGTATCCTTGATTCGGGTTTTGGCACAGAAATGTAAAAGGTAAAACATATAAATCAGAATTTTTGAGAGAATTAGACTGAACGTCACTTAGGCCCTTAACGGAATGCGGGCTTTTAGTCCGTATAATTGACACACACTGTGTTATCTGTGAAAGACGCTTCGGAGACGCACATTAATTACATTAGATTACACTGGATTAGATTAGACAGACAGAGAGACCGACGTCTAGACA
>JAODKM010000016.1:270395-280395 GCA_026780845.1 Petrocephalus sullivani | reverse complement strand
GACTGTACTCATGTCCTTATATACAGCAGCTATACATCAGTCTACAATTAACGCACTTACACTCCTGTCAGGACCACGTCCATGTTTGCGACATCATTTTAAACAAATCCTGGCTTTCTGACCCACAGAAGTTTACAGCAAGGTCGCCTGGCCCGGCTCTGCGCACGCAGCCAATTCCCGCCACTCCCTGCTATGGAACAGCCATCTCGTCGGGCAGCTGGGCCAGCCCAGAACGTTAAGGACCCAGGGATGCCTGGAGGGCCATCGGCGGCAGAAAATAGGAGGCAGAAATAAAGAGAGGGGGGCATATTGTTACGGACGTGGCAATTGGGCTGTTTATCTGTCCCGGAGAAGCAGAAAGCAGCCCCGCGGTTGAAATGCCTGCTCCTGAGAGACGCGAGGGCAGACATTTACATTAAGGTCTGCTTTGTGCTGGGTGAATCACACCCGGGAGGGGGATGTGGTGGGAGGGGGTGGAAAATAAAAGCACGTATACAATAGTAAACCTATTAGCCACACAAATGTAACTTTTGAACCTTGCCAGGGTTGCGGGTGTCTTCGGTGTCAGGTGGGTACAATGCAAGCCGCTTGATAGAGAGCAATCCAATAAGAACAGGCCAGAAATCCCTCTGCTACACCAGGCGTACTCACTCCTCGGGGGTGGGTGGGTGGTGGGGGGATTTTGGTAGTGTAACAAAAGATCAAATGGGACAAAGAGGCGATGTGTCTTTGTGAGCCTGCGTGCCGGTGAAAGGGAAGCCTCACGCAGAACTGGGACCTGCCAGATCTGGAGAGATGGAACTGGGCAGCCTCACACGGGCCCGAAGAAAAAAAAATGCGAATGCACCCCAGAGCATAGTAACAAGCCGGTAATAAGATACGCTGAGACAGTAACAAGACCTGCGTGACAGGAAGATGGAGTGCAGGACGAGTGTTCACATCGTTTAAGCACGCGGTGTGGCAAACGGGGCTCTGGATGACACCACAGGGACCCCGACAATGGGGACAGTGACCTCATGTTCGGTTCCGTTACATGAAAATTGGCAGCGGTATTCACCTTGATGCTTAATGAGAAGTGACTGCTGGGATTCAGGGCAGGCACAATTCTCAGGCTGCTATGGCAGGCCAGGCCCTCATCCTCAGCCACTATGCTACCCTGCCTAAATGGGCTCTCGTAACCCCGGCCTAACTGTGTGTATTCTGACTGAACCATGAACTATAATATTTTCAGTATGGTGCAATGGGATGCCCATGCAAACCTCATGCAACAAAAGGTCACTCAGCATTACTCAAATTACCCATATCCTCACTTTAAGGCCAGATTCCTGACACATTCAGGTGACTTAATCATGCTTTTTCTGTAGTGCAAGACTCTCAGACGCATCATAAAACCATTACGATGCCAGAACAGATGTTTAGACAATAAATTACTTCGTAAACCCGCCAGGTCGAAGTAGTCACCTGTTTTACCAAACATGCAGCCCTAACTAAACCAGTTTTTACCTAGTGTAATGACAGATTGGGTATTATTATTACTCTATAAAGTAAGTCGACATGAGAGAACATCTCCAAATGGATGTGGGCTTCTTGGATGTGCCCCGAGGGAATATGAGGCCTTTTGGCTGTTTTACAGAGAACGCAAAACAAAGCGGGTGATCAGAGGTCAAGTGGGTACGGGGGCAAATACCACTCCAGAATCCCTCACCTCATCCCGTCACCGTCTCCGCTCAGTCTCGAGTGACATTCTCGTGACATGAAGGCACCTCCCTGCACTTGTTAAAGCATAGCCTCCCCTCAGGAGAATTCCCTGGTAGAACATGGTGACGTCTCACTCAAGAGGAGCTGGGCCCCACTGACCATCCGCTTGCCCGTGTCGCTCCTGGACACGGTTATAACACTGATGCATTAAACCGAAAGGATGCCAAGGGTCACGAGTTCACTAGCTTGATTATAGCAACATTTAATGGGGTGACTTGAGCATTATGATTCATCAATGCACAGTACTCTGTATGAATACCCCCCTACACACAATATTATACACAAGCATATAAAAATAAATATATTCCTATTCAATGGCCTATTTTGCAGTCTCATACCACTGGCCAATGAAACAGTCACAACTGAGAGCCCAGAGCATGACTGTGGGAACGTTACAAGAACGATTTTGCACATGCCAATTCGCCAACGTCAGGGGAGGCGGGAACAAATGGGCCAAACATAACATCGATTCCTGGAATGAGCCAAAATAAGTCCGCCTGTTGTAGGAAAATGTCATCCAGTCGCGGTTAATTTACAGTAGGATATAGCTAATTATCACAGGATTACAGAGGAAGCTGCCATTTCCTAAAGGACGTGGTCTTCCTTGCGGCAGAGGCAGGCACACTAAGTTACAGAATGCCGTTTTTGACAAGGAGCGAAAAGTAAACAGCCATATGAACTCAATCGCCAACAGGGGACACCGCCTCTTTCGTCAACCAAGCAGCTTCAACTGCTGATCAAAATATTCCCCCACCCCGTGACAGGCCTGCCGATGATGAGTCGGGCCTCTAACCCGTCAGGACCTTCCTGGCTCAGGTCTGAACCAGCCGTCGGGACCAGAGGCCTGGTATTCATCTAAAAGGCCCTCAAAAGGAGAGCGGACCCACCTCGATGATATATAGGACGATGTTCTTGTAGAAACAGTAGAGGATGCACTTTGCCACCCGGTTGTAGTTCCAGGCACCGTGCACGAGTAGCAGGTTCTTCAGGTACTTAAACTGTAGGGAAATAAGGTAGAATGCCCATGTTTTACTACATGAGTATGTAAATCTGTTTCCAACATACTTCCAACCACAATCAAAGCAGAAACGGGGGGGGGGGGGGGGGTGGGGTATGTTTATGCTATCAGACTGTTAATGCTGTTGACAGGGAAGAGATTAACTGTAATTATGAGGACTGATGAAGATCTGGTTCATATACTATGGAAAACACTACTGAGGGTTTTCACATCCTGAAGCTTTAGATGAATAGACAGCTTTTTTTCGACGTTGTATAAGATAAACATTCATTCTTCAAAGCATCCATAGGAATAACAATCAACTGAAAAATTTCAGCATTTCAAGGGAAAAATTTTGCTCAGCTGACTCTTTGCCGAGCAAACAGGAATGGCGGTTTAGACAGCCATGCGACGTGGTAGATTCTGCTGCGCTGACACTTTGATCCAAGTTGACTTACAGGGCTTTGCTACATGAATAGTTACTGCTAAGATGCAGTTACAGGTGAGCAGCTGGGTCAGGCAGCTGTTGATGCAACTCAGGATGGGAGTTTTGATGTCTGGTTAGAAAGATCTCCACATCGATCTTCCCCTGGATTCTGGCTGTCTGACTGTCTCCCACGGAGGCGGCACAGAGGCTTTGTGGGGGAAGGCCACATGCCCGTTATAAATCCACAGGGGCGACTTGGGATCACGGAGGGGGCCAGGAGGACCTGGGTGCCTGGGTCAGGGCCTCTTGGGATACAGCCAAGAGGTCCCTCTGGAGTAGGCGTGGGGAGCTCCCTAGCTTCTGGAAAGCATTGCAGGGACGTGACCCCACAGCTCAAAGGGGGATCAAACGTTTGACCGCACGGCAAAGGCACATCCGCACTGGCGGTCAAGCAGAACTGCGAGGCTTCTCTCAGCGAGCCTTGGAGCTACTTATACTGACAGACGCCAACTGGTTCAGGACCACAGGCCTGGCCGGTTCAGATGCATCACATGCTGTAGTAGCCTCTGGAACTGCAAAGAAGATCCTTGTGGCTGTTACTCACGGGTCATGTGTCCCCTGTGAGCCATATTTTAAGGCCTAGGGTTAAAGAGTATGCAGTGGGCTGTTAAGGGAGAGCCAAGTGTTTGTGCAGGAGGAAAGTGCAACTGACTGCAGGTACATCAAAGGGATCAAGGCCATCAGTGTCACTTGAAGATAACCAGTCTTGAGCCACAATAACAATGGACTTCAAACCAGGTTCATTAGAGACACACACACACACACACACACACACACACACACACACAATACATGAGTACCATGTAACTGGATGTATAATGAAGATGAACCAGATCATTTGGGTATTTCAGCAGTCAATAGGAGCGGCAAAGTCAAAGTGTCTTTGGTCCTGCCTTCTGTCAAAGGAGCATGTCTCTAATCAAAGCCATTGTTCACATTTAGAGATTCTTGTGGCCCACACTGCAAGGACACCAGTGGGTTTTTTGTTACAGTAATCTGAGCCTCCACACCCTGCGCTATGGTCGAGAGTGACCAAACCGCCCCCCGCCCTCCCAAACCACCAATTCTCCTCAGGCTAGGAAGCTTTTTCTTCGAGGAGGCTTGTGAAACACATACTGGAAACCCTGATTCAAAAAGAAACATTTTCTGACCGTCTAACGTTATGAAGCCTTGGTGGTCCACTTTGGATTTTGGCACAATGCTGCATATGATGTGTGCTCTTTGTGGGTAGTAAAAGAAGACAAGGAACCTAACAAAACTTGCTCACACTTACATCCAAACCTGGCTATCCCTTACATGAGATATAAGAAGGGGGAGCTACACACCCCATATGGGCAAACCCCTCAAAGCCTGCACACCCACTTTGGGCGAGGCTACGCCCTTTGCTTACCTGAGCGATCGAGTAGTCAGAGGAGTTGGCGGCCTGCAGGCCCTCATTGCCGGAGATTCCCACACCCACGTGGGCGGTCTGAATCATGCCTACGTCATTGGCGCCGTCGCCAATGGCCAACGTGATCACACGGACCTGCTTCTTCACCATCTCCACCACCTCCGACTTCTGCAGCGGGGACACCCTGCAGTGAAATGTAGGAGGGCAGCAGGTTAGATCGTAAGGTTCGCCGGACCTTAGTATGTTTTTGGCAGTTTGTTAATTGAAATGACAGCAACGACGACATTGTAACGTCTCTCTGTTCACTATGGAAGGAACTTTTCATTATTCTCCCTGCTCTGGCTGATGAATTGGGCCTTTCTACAGAGAGTCAGTTCAAAGACTCCTGTATACAGTGAAGTTCTGCTGGATGCATGCACTCTTGTGAGTGCTACATTTGTTATCCAATGATCAGTTTAATTTCATTTGAAGCTTAAGAAAAGAATGACCTGCAGGTGACTGAGGAGAGCAGCCAGCATTACCCTGATCGAAGCATCGAAGATCTAATAAACATCTTGCCATTTAATTGCCCTTCTTATATTACAGTTAATACTTTCCACAATACACTGATACATAATACACAATTTATTTCTATCTTTTCTGCATTTCAATCATCACACTTAAGTGAAACGAATGCCCTCTCAGCTCGGAGCAGAACCTCACCCTGCTCTCAGCCATGCTAATGCCTCAAGGCTCCACCGGTAATATGAGGAGGACAAGACACTCGGCTCAGAAACATGGCCTAGAGGTACTGCTGGAATTAACCCGACACCATCCGCATCAGGAGATACTTTCACTGACTGAAGCCCACAATCTGTCAATCTAACAACGCCCCCAGCTTACATAAACATCTAGTATGGGTACGTGGGGAGACAGCAGGGATGCCGTCCCCTAGCGATGCTTCGATCAGGGTAATGCTGGCTGCTCTCCTCAGTCACTGTATCTTCCTGCAGGTCATTCTTTTGAAACCCGGCCAGTGGGGAATACTAGCGAATAATATTACTTACTGAAGGCTGGTTGGCTACTATATTGTAAATTTAAGAAGGCAGCAAGCTTAACGCCCCCTCAGTTTCCTCTGATGTTTACTCAGCTGTAGAGTTTGTTGTATGAGCGTGTTTCTCTTGTATTTCCTTGGACGTGGATTGCCTTTTCATGGGCCGTTTTTAACATGGCAGACGGAAGGCTCAGAAGACTCAGTATATGAATAATTTTTTTCATACTCTCATAATCCTTGTGAAAAGTCACCCTTTCTTGACAGCATTTAGGCTGCATGGTGTCAGATGCACAATCCTCTCTAAACTACCTTGGAAATCAGCAATTAATTCCTCAGTTCTGATTTGTTTTGGTTGTTAGGCACAGCCATGGTGCCTGATTCGTTGGTGGCAACAGCGGCATGCACTCAAGGGTCTCCCTTCTTTATGATCTCGGGACATTTTGATGTACTCGCAAGGCCGACGTCTGCCAGATATTTTGTTTGGTTAGCTGCATCGTAGCCATCTGGCCGAGCAATTTTCTTGGCAAATTAACAAATACTGTGATTGATTTGAATAGATCTAATGGGCCCATCTTGTCTGTTGATTTTCCTTTCAGCATTTTACATCTCACTGACGAAAGAACCTTCTGGTAATTAAACTGGCCAATTCTGCATACATTTCCACCAAGAACTGGTCTGCCTTACAAACTATTGTTGCTGGATCTAATGATGGTTGAAAAATAAAATGACAATTTCTGAACAGCTTAAGCAGATGCTTGCCGGTTTGAATCCCATTGCCGGGAGAGTGACATCACCATTGGGCACCTGAGCAAGGCCCCTAACTCCAAATTTCCCCAGGGACTGGCCATCTCTACTTTCTCAAAGAAAACAAAAAAAGAATATTTCACATTGCTTTAGAGGAAAGCATCTGGTAAATAAAAGTACAATAGAAATATTTATATCAATATATAACACAACCTAAAACCTACAACTTGGTGGATTGGTGGAGAGTGGATTGTTGGCCAATGTGGCTGAATCCAAAGTACCTGATGGAGGGAGAAAATGATCCAGCCAAAAGCAGACATGCCTTCTTCTGGAGGGACTTACTGATTAGCGTGAAACATACTGTTATTCAACCCCAAGCATGGGATGCGACCTATTTGGACCTGGAGCCGAGGACAGGTTAGCAGCTCTCACGCACTAACGGGACGCTCCTGGTCTGCCTTGTCATACCTGCAGCAGATGACGGCCCTGCAGGACAGCGCCAGGTCCAGGAAGTAGTGGCGGGCCCCGAAGCTCAGCGCATATTTCAGGGTCTTGCCGTCGATAATGAGAGCAAAGTCATTCTCCTTGTGCAGGGCGTCTCCCAGCATGCTGCAGTGGTGACTCAGCGTGTCCCGCGTGGCCTGAATTTTCAACGGACGTTATTACTGACATGTGATTTATCCATTTTCTCATGGTACATTTGCATTACAGTTACACACCCCAAATGTGCTCCAATGAAGATCATCACTTTCTCTCTTCTATTAAAAAACATGCAGTATTTAAGCTAACTAAATGCTTAATAGAAATTAAAGGTAACGTGACTCTCATAATAAAATATTACATTTTAATGAATGGCATTAAGATCTTTAGCTTGGCTAAAACCTTTCGCCTTCAGCTTAAATAGCCTGAGATATAAATCGAAAGTTAGATGTACACCCACTAAACATTCCACAAAACATTACATATTCTGACACTTAAATTTATTGTGATGGTTTAGGGAACAGAAAAGACCTTAATTCAGCGCTGATCACAAGCATCATGGACATTAATCCTTGAGGTATCATCAATTTCTCCTGCTGAAAACACTTTACTGCATTTATTAGTATTAAACTACATTTGCCCTTGCTTCTGGGCCATTTTTCCCCTCTAGACTACCGAGAGCCAACTGAATTTATTCAATTGGAAACTTGGAATACCTCCACGACTCGATTTAACCTGGAAGACTTTAATCGCCGCTAACACGCTGAGAGGAAATTCTGGACACCTCACAAACTGGTGTGTGCCGTGCGCGGAAAGGCTTGGGAATGAATAACAGGCTGCATTGATTCTGGGCCGAGGCACTGTGTAATTTTTGCTTAACAAGTCCAACTGTTTGCATCTGTCAGCGGAGAGCGAGGACAGACTAAAGCCGCTTCAGACAAAATGTTCCCCCAACGGCTACTGGCCCAAATGTCTGAGAACCAGGGAAAAAAATAAATAAAAAAATAAAAAACATTGGACCCTGAAGTGAGCTCTAAATCATTAAGGAGCTTGCCAAGAGAGCGATCTAAACTGTGACAGTTCAATGTGCAAATAATTACTTGGTTATAATGGATGTTCACGAATATTTATGCCACCGTTGAGAGCAAATGTTTAACTGTAAATTAAATAAAAAGACTAGGTTGGTTCTTAGAAGCAGCTGTTTCTGGAATGTTTTAGATAAAATTCCTCTTCACACGTGAACATCTCTGTCGAACAGGCTCTCCCCCGCACAAACGCGGCCGTTCCTCCAGCAGGCGATAGAGGGACGCAAACTGACACTTATAATAGGACTCGGCTGCATCGGCCTTCTTCCCTCGTCCAGAGCCGCCCCAAAAGCCATGCCTCTAAAAACAGTGCTACAACAAAGCCAGGTGTCCCCAGGGATATTTGCTTTAAGGAGTGCTCCCAAGTCATGCTGTTCCTCACATAGCCATAGCCACCACGTAATTGGGGCCTCCCTCTCCTCCTAAATCACGCACCATGGAGAGATGGGACCAGGAGCTCGGGCTGGGCCTGGATACTTCGGAGAGCTTTCTGGATGAAATAGGAGGTTAAGTATTCAGCAGGAAGGACCCGTGGATGCCACAGCTGGACATGCACGCACATCTGTCAGGCTGCCTGGGCGCCGATCTTTGAGGAACACGTGCACAGCAAGAAACTCTCTCCATGCGGCCCAGCAAACCTGCTGACTGGCAGCCGACCTATCAGGGGCTCCTCTTGGGTTCTGGCTCACACGTGTAAAGTTAACATGACCAGGTGCTCTGGCATCTCATCCAAGGGGCCCCACGCTTTCAGGGGGAGGCTGCAGGACCCCTGCAACAATGTACCGGATGTTGTACAACAGTTACGGAAGACGGGCCAGTGGATGGACCAGAAGCGGGAGACACAAGATGGTCTCATGTACCATGAAGGAAAAATGAATCTGTAATGCAGACTTCTTTCCCTCAGAGTGAAACGGCTGTTTTTTCACAAAGCCACATGCAATGATATTGCCTAAATGTTCACTAAACAGGGAATCAGACCGGGCAGGAAAATAATTTGTCTGATCACATGCAAACTCTTCACTAGTCTCCACTGGACAGATTATCACCAGGACTGTGAGCTTCTTCACACAGCACACTGAAGCCCATCCTTTAGCCTACTCAGTTATGAAAGAAAAAACCAAGAATGAAAATTCCCCGTCCCCCAAAGATAGCATTCCTGGAAGAAAATTAATAGGTTTTTCAGCTGTTAAAACCTTTCCTCACAACTCCATTAAAACAAGCAAATTTTATAGGGCCAGCATGGAGTGTGCTGTACAGATGTAGTCATGAAAATAAAAGGGGCAAATTCTGCCAGGTGCATGATTAGGAACATGTGTGATTAACGTTTGGCATCAGTCTCTGGTAATAGATCCTACACACGTAAAACAAGCAAAAAAAGGGTTTTCCCCAAGGCAGGACACACGGGTTTGTAGTTGGTCACCTGTACTCACCCTCACAGATCAAAGGGTCAAAAATTACAGTCAAAGTGCCCAGGGTCCTAACACTGCCCCCTACAGGTAACTCTGTCCAAGTGCAGAACCTAACTTGGACTGCCTGGGAGCTGGGGAGAAATAGCATGCAGGTTGGGACAGACGGCTGAAATGAGCCAGGCCGTCTCCGTCTGGCGCTGGGTGTGGGGGCTGGCCCTGTGCCTCATACAGGCCTGCCTGGGAGTTTTGCTTGGCATGGGGGTGAAGGTGTATCAGCTGCCAGCTCAGCGGGTGCTGCCCATCCGCCAGGGCGAGAGCCCGATGGGGTCGGCACTCTTCTAGCGGGCTGGATCAAGCTGCCGGACCCCACACCACAAGCCCAGCGGAAGAACAGGGAGCTTAGGGAAATGGGACAAGGGCAAACAAATTAAGCTCCCGGGATAAGAGGGAAAGGAGGGGGAGGTGTCAGAAGGTGTGTGTGTGTGTGTGTGTGTGTGTGGGGGGGGGGGGGGGGCCCCAGGCATCATCCGGGAACCAGGCAAACCCAAGCATGATAAAAGATGTTGATGGACTTCCCTGCTAAAAGCCTGAGGGAGCCGGAAAGCGGGGATGGATTG
>JAODKM010000016.1:238776-262851 GCA_026780845.1 Petrocephalus sullivani | reverse complement strand
AACCAGAGGCCCGGGGCCTGGCCCCGGAGGTCCGCGCCGGGATCCCGCTTAAAAAACGCACGTTTGTGAGGGAACAGGACTAACCTTTTTCCGCCCCTGTTACCAGCCCTCTCCCCGCAGGGTGCGCCCCCCCCCCCCCCCCAAGTTTACTGCTGTGCTATGAGCATCAGCGGCGTCCCTAAATCACAGGCATGTAAACAGACGGCCCGGTCTCGACTTTCCCCATGAAATCCCAGGCCGACACTTTTTGGAGCAGTGTGACCGGGCCCAAAAATCTGATAAACAGACGCTCCCCTGTTTCTATTCCCCCCGGTGGGCACCGATTTGGAGCACAAAGGCTCAGGTCCGTGGAAAACATGAAGGAACTGGCCATCCCACAAACAAGGAGGGGAAATGGGACCATTTCCTGTTTTAGGGAATAATTATGTTTGTTTATCTATCAAAGCTGCCGCCTTGGGATTTCACAGACACCGGCGTGTTAGACAGAGAGTATTCCTTCAGCTTAGCCCTGCAGGTATTTAAAAAGCAACATTTAGGAGATGACAGGAGTGACCCAGCAGAGCACGGTGGGATGAAGGGTGCTAGCTGGCTTGCACTGACATGCGATTACTCAGCGGTACGTCCATGGGACCCCGCTGGGAAGCCGTAGCCTTTGGCTGTCAAATACAGTTTGGTGCAGTTTACCGCACAGGACCATCTCCTCGTTTTCCAGGAGACCGGCTGTCACCAGACCGTCTCTCTCGACGGCCGAGACTGCAGACGCTTAGCAGCCTCACGGCGCTGACGCGCTTGAACCCCGCATCTCTCCCCGAGTTCCGACACCGTACAGCAGATGAGGGCCGCATGGCCGGGTGGGGGGGGGGGACTTTACGAGTCGTTCCGCGTTATAAAATGGCCTGAACCTTCAGCGGGCCGAGTTTCCCGCGTAACAGATGTGGCGCCAACTGGGCTCTCGAACCCTGATCGTTCCAAGCTGTGCAACGTACCGACAGAGGGGATGAGTCCCCTGACCCAAAGACCCCGGTCAGTGGTCTGGCTCACACCAGAGCCCTCCACGACGCAGAAAAGCCAGAAGAGCCATAGGGGCGAAGGCACGCGTATCCATCACCAAGAGCTGGGGGGGAATGTACCCCTGAGCCCCCGAGAGGGTAGGCTTCACCGGGGAAACGGTGGGAAACAAAGTAAATATTCACTCTTTTCACAGAGCGGCCCAGTCGGTCCGCGGGCCTGTAAAAATACTTTCCCTCGCCGGCACTAGCTAGCGAGCGCGGCGCGGCTGGAAGGCGCTCACAAAGGCGCGATTCAGGCCCGGCGGTAGGTGGCCGCCAATGGGGACCTTTTAATACGGTTCTTTCCTGCCCATCCGTAATGGGATTCTGGTGCGGCCTGACACGTTTTAGCCATTTCGCTAATACTCCCACATCTGAGGACTAATAGCTCCACCGTTCTCGGTGGATAATTTCGGCTCACGCGCTACACATGTTTCACGTCAGGGCGAGTAATAACAGCCACCTCCCCCATATCCGCACAGACCTGTATGTGTGTTTGCACGTGTCTATTCATATCTTTCTCTGTTACTCTGTTAAGCGGATGGTTCCACCGAGCCGCTGGATGTTACCATATGATAGTACCGACCCCCTATGTAAATGCATACGTATTTTTACATGTGTAAGTGTTCCTGCATAGGCACGGTTCCTCTTGCATGCTGCATACTCATGGAGTAGTTGTGTGGAGCTGTGCGTGGGAGAAGGTAGGGCAGGTGCTGGCATCCATGTGGGTTGAAGTAGGTTGATAACCGGGTCGTAATTTGGCTGGGGAACCCGAATTGCTGCATTTGATGCACCTGGACCCGGCCCAATGGCCCACGGGGCTTCACATGTCGGCTGCACACGGGACGTGGCATTGCCAGTCTTACCGATGTTGATGGCGGTCTCCTGCTTGTCCCCCGTCAGGATCCAGATCTTGATGTCGGCCTTCACCAGGGTCTCGATGGTCTCGGGGACCTCGTCCTGAAGCCTGTCCTCAATGGCGCTGGCGCCCAGCAGCTGCAGGTTCTGCGCAGATGTAAGCAGGACGTTTGGAACCCGCCACTTATTTGCAGGTTTTTCATACAAAAAAAAAAAACAGGTCCAAAAAGGAAAGTTTAGGTTGCAGTTTGGTTGTGTGGAACACACGCAGCAATGGGCACGCAGCTGCGGTAAAGCAGGTGTTTTCCAGAAGCTGCCGGCAAAGTCACATCTGTGATGGGAAAACAGGACTGCAGACCACACCCAGCAAAACGGCACTTTCTAGGAAAGTCACGGTCAGAGGGATTTCTCAGCCGTCTGCTCACTGCTCTGTCAACAAGGATTAAACGTGCTTAAAAACAAAAATATAAAGACTGCCAGCCGGTAAACAACTGTACAGGAGTGAGAAAGAGCCGCAGAGTCAGATGTAACTGCTCAAATCCCCGCAAACACCGAAACAAAACTTTCAGCCGACTGGAGACAAGTGGAACTAATCTTACATATTTTTTTTCTTCTAAGCTTTTAGAAACACATAAATAAATCACAGTGCAGCCTCCATTATACAGCAAATGGCCAATTTCTGCCAGGATACCAGGCAAACCACAAGTCATTTCTCATTTGCCTTTTATTGCTAAACTTATTAAAGGGGACTTGCTGCCACCTAGTGGCCAAAGCAAAGAGCTACAGCCATTTACAATAAAGGGACGTTTTATATGGCTGATTAAATCCATTCACTTGTGCGCACTACCATGCTGCCATGCAGCGACTGGGAGTGATTTATGAGTACTGTCACGGGTGTTTGACTTGTGCTTCAAAAGTGCCGTATTTAACAGGGCAGTGATTCTACCCCAGCCTCCCAGGCTCAGCACTGGGCAAACAGAGCTTGCAGGCCACCTGTAGCCCACTTTAATTACACAGAGCCTGGAAAAAAACAGCTGGACCTGATCCGAGTGCTTGAACCCCATCACCTCTGGTGCTAAGTGCAGGGAATAAGGCAAATCTGCAGTCAGTCAGCTGGGCGACTGGGTTGGACGGTCGGCTAAAGGCACCGCTACGGGGCTTCCTAAGGGACGTACAGGGGCTGGCCTTGTGCATGCTGCGATGCTGTGCCTATCCCAGATGGCTTTAACTCACCGGTTTCTTTGCATTTATTTAAAAGTTTTGGTGTTACAGAAGTCCTAACAACCACTCTGACCTAATATAACAGATTATCCATTTATAAAGCCGGATATTAAATCAGTTTAGTTAAGTACATAAGGTTACTGGGACTGGCAGCCTCCAGCATTTGGTCTCTGCGGAAGCCTTTGAACCCAGCACCTGTATTTCCCATTAATGTACACTAAGGCACACTTACAGCTCCCCTCTGCGGGAGAAGCACAGACTCTGGCAAAAGGCTTTAGCGATTAATGACCCAAAACTGACGGACTGAGCAGACCTTATTTCAGAAGAGTGTAGAAATGTTGTCCAAAAGCTTTTACAGCACAGCCAGGAAATCTGACCTTGGTCATAAGGATACACATAAAATATTTTTTGTGGATAGGCGGTAAGTGACTCATTTGTTGACTGATTGCCGTCGACAGCCTAATTTGCTGTCAAATGACTCGTTTGTAGACAGATGTTCGTCATCGACACTCGTTTGTTTTCCTACACACCCGCTCGCTGACGGTTGTTTGTTTCTGCTTGTTGACTCTCCGCAGAGCGACTCTGACTAGCATTCACCCGCCCCGTGGCGCTCCTGACCTTCTCGATGAGATCATAGCTCTCCTCCAGCTTCAGGGCCCGGTTCTGGAGTGCGGTGGCGGCCTGCTGGTGTGTCTGCAGCCACTCTCGGTAGGCGGCCTCTGAGATATCGGCCGCGGCGAAGCACAGAGTGCGAAGGCCTGCGGATAGGCCGAGAAGAGACAGGTTATGCTCAAGCTGTTTGAGAGAGAACGACAGCACACCGCCACTGCCAAGGTTTCATGACCCGAACTACTGCTGGGAGTAGCATTCATTTTAAACATTTATATCCACCTAATCCTAATACCCACCTATCCACCAGTGGACTGCCTTTACACAGTGTAGCGACTACAGTATTTACACAGGTACTCAGATTATTTATACAATTACAACTTAAAGGAGTTTGTCATCAGTCATGTCCTGAGCTGATGAAGATTGCAATCGGGGCCAGGCATTTTTTAACTGATGGTATTGGCAACCACAGCGCCATCCAGAGCCAGATCCATTTAATTTCCCACATCTGCCTAGTTTACGCCAGTGGCACAGCTTGTAAGGTCACTGCTGCAGTGAGCCCGGAGCCCGGAGTACAAACTATCGAGAAGACAGTTGTCTGCACATTTTTTAAATTGCAAACTTTAAGCAGCCAAACAGCTACCTGCATTGTTTGCAAATCCATCCTTTTGAGAAGAGTTAGCAACAGAGTGACATTTAATACAACAAATCTAATAAAGCAATTGCAGAAACATCGTAAGGGTGAATACTATGAAATTGCGAAGTTACTCAGATGATTGGTGTATGTGATTTTAAAATATTTATTAAATGAGAAACAGCAGATATAAATATTGCATTGTTTGGATTGGATCGGTTCTGGATACCAAAAAAGTGGATCGAGATATGCTTATTTGTCATAAAGGATTTCGCCCCATACGTACCTGAAAGAATTTGTATTTATTAATTTGTGAAATTGGCGTAAAGTCGCCCCCTGCGAAGGTTACGAGTTTACAACGTGGACCTCACTTTTAGGCTATGAAAAATGGGACAGGCTGCAGACATAATGTTCACCAGCATCCAGAGACGGTCATTGACAGCAGGACTTAAAGTAACACACAGCGCACACACACAGGAACATCAGTGATCATTCACCGATCCGGGGATGGGGCCAGTTCACCCTAAAAACACAGGGCAGCCATGTCTCGACCCCTGTGGCAGATGGCATATGGCAGATGAGCCGGTTCAGAGGAGATCAATTCAGGGGTGTCGATACACTCCTCACCACCCTACTTACCCTCTGTAGCAAACTGCTCCAGGTGCTTCAGTGTGATGTCCTTGTAACGAGAGCTGTCAGCCAACCTCTCATAGATGACTGTGTCCTGGGGGGGGGGGGGGCAGGGAGAACCAATCAGATCTACTCCTTAAGCCTGACCGCTTGGAAAGATATTACGTTTAAACAGACGGGTTGAAATAAATCTCAGATAATTAATGCGGGTAGCAATAATGTGTAATAAGACTATTTGGTTTTTGTTAGGCCCTGGGAGACTTTGGCGCATGTCATCTGAAGCTTGTGGCTGGGCGAGGAGTAATAGCACATCTGCTCTGTTCCTATTCTCTGGGAGGGGGAGCTATGAGAGTCACTTCTGCTGACTACCTGCTGACAGGGGCATATGTCGGAGATGCACACGGCACCTCCCCCCCGGCATGCCAGAGCGTGGTATCGGAAGGGAACTGCAGACAGATAAGTACAGGAGCCAACTGGAGGCTGACCGGCCAGCTGTAGGCCATTAAATCATGGGAGTAAATCAGGGCGATGACAGGAGAAGATAGAAAAGCCCAAATTGATGAGAAGGGGTCAGGCGTAATCGGAGAAGAGAGACCCAGAGGAAGATGTGCCGCCGGCCACCATGACGGCCGCGTCCAGGTCATGCTCACCGCTCCTTTGCAGTACAGCCGGATCCTTCCGGATGGAGTCCGCGCGATGACCGACATCCGCTTCCTGGAGCTGGGGGAGGAGGCAGTTGGAGGTTTCAGTGGGCGACTGACCAGAAAACCCGCAAGCTCATAGGGTACAGTGCATAGAGAGACGTCTCGAGGCATCGAGGCCAACGGGGGACGGCGGCCGCAGATGTACATTAACACATAGATTCAATTTAGGGAGCCAACGAAGGCCGAGGGATCGGAAGTCAAGGAACCAGGAGGGCCGAAGGATCGGAAGTCAAGGAACCAGGAAGGCCGAGGGATCGGAAGTCAAGGAACCAGGAGGGCCAAGGGATCGGAAGTCAAGGAACCAGGAGGGCCGAAGGATCGGAAGTCAAGGAACCAGGAGGCCGAGGGATCGGAAGTCAAGGAACCAGGAGGGCCAAGGGATCGGAAGTCAAGGAACCAGGAGGGCCAAGGGATCGGAAATCAAGGAACCAGGAGGGCCAAGGGATCGGAAGTCAAGGAACCAGGAAGGCCGAGGGATCGGAATCAGGGCTTGACATAAAAATGTATTCAGACTATTTTTAAATCCATTTGCCTGAGTCTGCAGGTCATATTACTTTAGTTAAGAGCATAATAACTTCTGACAAGTATATTCATTCTCTAAAACGAATGAATGGGGATTTAATAACAACACAGAAGATGAAAGTAGCTCGAATTCAAAAATCACTCTGTTCTGCCAAACAAAACAGGCAAACTGGCATCAATATCATTACCGCCATTGTAATTATCACAATAATTATCACTTTCATAACAGACGATGTGTATCAGTGAAGCCGGGATTCAGAAAGCACAGCGTAAGAACTATAGACCTTTTACAAAAAAGCACTTATTTTAAAAAGTCACCTTAATAAATGATAACAATACAAACCCCCTAATTAATGCTACATCATAATAAAATCAAAATAGTGAATGAAGCTCTAAGACCCTTTGATGGATTAAAGAAAACGTTTCGGCTGATAAGGCGCTTCTCCACCTGCGTCAGGAACAAAACGCTACACCTCGATAACAAGACACCTTGGGTTTAGTATAATGTGCTGTCAGGCCAGCTGAAGCACAAAGCAGCAGATAACAGTGTCGCACGGGCGGGGGAGGAATTCCCCACAGATTCATATATACTGTCCTTCAGGGAAAGAGAGAAAAAGGAGGAGGACGAAAAAATACCAAAGTTCCGGCTCAGGGAACTCCCCGGGCCCCGTACCTCGTGAACTCCAGCACATTCAGCAGCACGTATCTCTCTTCTTTACCGAGCTGTGACAAAACACAAAGGAAGAAAGAGACGACAGACAGTCATAAATGTGCAGCTTTAACGTCATCGGTGTCCTAGTCACAAGAATTCGCTTTAGTCCTTTTGCCCGTATCTGCTCTCCTGACCAGTTCTACCCGAAATGCTGCCATTCCTGTAAAACACAAGATAACCGCGAAGAGCGGAAACATCGCATAAAACTGATCAACACGTTACATACCAGCGACCATTGAGGCCATGGAAGCATTTCAGCCATATCCAATACGCGCCAGAAGGTGTCACAATTTCACAAAAAATATAAGCTGTCCAGTGTCTCCAATATCCACAAATAAACTGAGTTCAATATTTGTAAACAGATGCATCAGGCCAACCCCCTCTCCCTCTCGGCAATAGGATTTATATACACATATTACTACATAAAAGCATTAAATGCCCGGGCAGAGCACACGTCACATTTCCCTTTGCCTGTTCTCACAGAATGGATCATTTATTTCGGCCGGTGATTTAATAAATACACAATCAGAAATACGGGTGTAGTTCCGCATGCAATGAGGGCCAGCAGCACAAATCAAATATGCAATTTAAAGCAACTCACATTTTATGACAATAGCAGGTATATTTGCTAATCCTTAATCTCAGCCCCACTCAGCAAATGCACCATTAATTTCCCAAAGTGGAGCAGATAATCCCATTAAACAGTGTTATAAAGAACAGCGTTTAACTGACGCCGTAACAGAAAATGACAGCATATTCATTTATTAATATAAATAACTACTACAACAGCGGAGCGTAAAAGTCGACACGTCCCGGAGGACGCATCGGCGCAAAATGGGGCGCTAGTTTGGGAAAGGGCGTCTGCGGCAGCTCCGTCTTCCCGGGAGGGGGCGCACTCACCGACGTGACGATGACCGAGTCCGGCGTCCGACCGGAGAAGACGAACCCCAGCGTCCTGGCCGCCCTCACCAGCGCCCCCTCGTCTGTGAGCAGCGAGACACATGGTTTACTCAGCACCGGCCGCAGCAGAAACACCGTCCAGCAATGCCAGTCTTTACACATCATAAGCTAAAAGATTCGCCCAGAATCGCTCACTGATTCAAGTTTATTTTTTTCCCACATGGTAATTTTTTCTGTTTTTGGGCGTTGTTGGGTGTTTAATAAATAATGCATAAAATAGTTAATAAAATGGTATTTAGAGTGCTTTAATATTACTACACCGAGTAACATACATAGATCATATAATGATACTTCAAATACTAGCAAGTGTACAGGTGAAGTGGCCCTTGCCGTTGCACTGAAGATAGTTGTGCATGTGCATCGTGTGAGAGAGGGAGTGAAACACGATGTGGGCATTTATTCCGTTACACAAACATTAGTCACTGGCATTTCTATGACTTGTGCTGAGCTGAACCAGTCAAAACAGAATAATGACATATCAGGTCATATCTGAAGAGGACTCTCACAGAAGACATCACAAACTTCCTTCCAAGTACAACCAGATAATCTAAGCCCTAAACAATATATTACGCTTAGCAATGGTTATATATGGTATATATAGCTTCCTTACACATGCTCTGTTCCTTGTGTCACTGAAACTTGCACAAGATGACTGTTGACTGTTTCTTAGCATTTTGTGAGACCAAAGCATTAGATGAGATGCTCTCCCCATTCTAGTGAAACGGAAAACACCCCCCACCCCCAAAATGGCATTGAAATAAAAATATTGAAACTAAAATGAGGATGGCCACATGGAACGCTAACGACATGAGAAACTGTATTAGTACATTTCGGGAGTCTAGACCTTGAAATGATACACATGCAAACATGAAAGCACACAGAAGACACATGAGCAAACACAACATAGCTACATGAAAGCAAATCAAACCTGGAAAAGGATTAAAAAATGACAAACGGAAGGATTATAAGTCATGCTCCACCTTCATTTTAATGGATGCTGAAGTTACCCCATACTACCGGTTGGGCCAGGAATTTTATTTCTCATAATTAATCAGCTTTGAGAGTTTTAATGAAAGGCCCAGAGGACTTGAGGGATAAAAGGCACAAGCACGGCTAACGTGTGTGTTCTCCTTTTAGTACAATGACGCTTGACAGGAAGTGCAACATTCCTTAGTGAAAAAAAATATATCAGGAGGTGCAAAAAGCACCATGTGACTCATTAGGCCAGAAAGAACAGCACCACCCTTTGCTGCCCGGGGAGATTTTTATAAGTTTGTTTCTCTTGGGGAAAAAATGGTTTTACGTTACAGGAAGATCTTAAACGTATTGACTAATCTACTGATGCAGTTCAGGAGCAAAACAAAACAAGATCAAGGTGAATTTTAAATGGTCAACATTTTAAAAGACATATCAACCAATCAAGACCCAAAACACAGTTTAATTGGCTTGGGATTTCATCTCCTGTGCTAACTGTCATTCCGGCTCACGTACATGGACCCCAGACGGATGAGAAGAAGAGGCCTGCGACTGCGTACGAGTAGCTGAGGCAACAGACCTGGAGAGGCAGCCTGGTAGACGATCTCGTCGTCGGTTTGCTCAGGGACGGCAGTGTGGCACACGGCCATCAAGGTCATGAAGTCCCGGATGACTGGGGCAGTGGGCTGTAGAGAGACCATGACAGATTTACAGTACAGCTGGACAAGTATAACATAAAACAAATATATCAAGGACCCTATGAAGCAAGTATTTAATGCTTTATATACAGTTCTCACAGAAGGTCTTGGCACACTTGTTTAATTCAGCAAACAAACTGCAAATGTAGCTGCTTTGAGTTACCAGGTTGCTTTTTAATTAGTAACACCTTTGCAGTAACACAAAACGCCAAACATTTGTGTTTATAATCCCTCTGGAAGCCAATGACTACAATTGCTATTAATAGCAAAACGGCAAGAACAGAACTGAATAAGTTAGTCAAAAAAAATGTCTGTGCGGGAGACATGTGGAGATGTTAAACATTGCCTGACAACAGACTAACAAATCTGCAACATTTTTACAGAACTAAGCAAGCACCCAAGACTTTCTGTGAGAACTGCATGTGTGAATCTGAACAAGACATTCAGTTTTGATGCAAAATTGTTGCAGCCAAAAGAGGAGGTACATTTAATGAAGTCTGTCTGCACTGATAATAGTTTGTATCTTTGATTTAGGTCACAGCAGTTTAAAGAAGTGGATGGTGACAGGATATGCTTGTAACAGGGGCTGCCAAGGGCCGATGTTGACGCTGGGGAATTTACGGTGTGACACAAAATAGAGAAAGATAAAAATACCCAGGGGACCCCAGCAGAGATGTCACCCAGGATCCTAACCACAGTGGACAGCACACATGACGTCCGCTGGAAGCAGCTAAAGTGATCGACACAACTTAACATCCTGACAAGACCTCTGTGAACATATCTTGTGTTTCAGAATACGTCACTGTCACATACTGACTAGGGACACGGTGCCAAATGGTTCCAAAGGGAATGACAGCCCAAAGAATTCTGACTGGGCTGATCCTTCTGGTGTAATTATGTATTGACATCACTTGCTTTATATTAGGGGCAGACAGGAATTGATCAAACTCCCAATCTTAGGGTACCACCAAAACAAACCATGGATGTAGGGGTCCTGCTTATGAGGAAAAAGGTAACCTGAACATATAACCCTGAGAATCTTCAAGCCCGAGGCTCCGTAACCCCAAGACTCTACAACCCCTGAGACTCAGATTTGTTGCAACACACTAAAAGCAACTTTCAAAAAGGCAAAAGATCATGTATTATGGAGTTCATTCAGTATTGTGGCTATGTACGCAAATGCTCCGATAGGGTCTGTGTGTTTTCCCATTTGTACTTTGAAACCTGTTTAGCAAACGCTCAGCATAACACAGGCAGTGACTGTGCCCTTACAGTTTAGAAGAAGATATGGGATAAAGGAGGACACAGGCAGTGACTGTGCCCTTACAGTCAGGGGCAGGGGCTCACTGGCTGCTTAGAAGAAGATATGGGATAAAGGAGGACACAGGCAGTGACTGTGCCCTTACAGTCTAGGGCAGGGGCTCACTGGCTGCTTAGAAGAAGATTGGGGACAAAGGAGGACACAGAGTTCCAAACAAAGCCGCATGCAAGACAGCAGAGGGCAAACTGTGCATGGCTCACATCTGGAAAGGAGGGCAGACAGCTGGCAGTAACAATAACAAACACATGTAGCCTGGACGGTATGCCGGGCTCTCATCTGTACATGTATACGTGAATGACTATGACCATGTTCTATGTGGACAAACCAACCCGACCAAAATGGATCTGGTGTGTGGACTCGCCACTGGTATGGTGGTACTCACATGATCGCTCTGGAGGTTTTCCAGCAGACTGGGGTCACTGAATCCCATCTCGTCAGCAGAGCTGGCGCCGTGCCTGCTGAACACGCACGGGGGTGAAGAAACGTCACACCACAGGGGAACTTGAGGCTCTAAACCCATTTTTCAGGGCTCATTAGCGGAAAATAAATAAGAAGCTGGTTGGTGACCACAAGAGACTAGCTCGTTCCACGTCAAGGTCGTCCTTCTTAAGGCAGGTAGATGTGTTGCCGCAGGAGACTGCATCAGCAACAGGACTTCAGAATCCTTTCAATGTAACAGTCTAAAGAAATGGACTACAGACACAGACGCTCAAAGACAGAAATATTACAATAGACAGGTTGTCCCTAGCAAAAAGAATGTCTCCCTGCTATGATGATCTGAAAACAACCTTCTGAAGAATCCCCCACCCTGGAAGGCCTGTTCACCTTCAAGGGGGCAAAGCATGCAGATGCGTCCTGCTGCATGAGAAGGGGTCCGCAGAGAAACAGTGGTTCTCGATGTCTTTTTCTGGTCACCTACTTGCCGTGACGTTAATCCTTCCCATACGTGCCAATGGACAAAGGCATCTTAGCGTACACTGAGTGTTAACTGCTCAAAGCTCACAAAATCTCTCAATAGCCCTGTGTGGGCAAAGACCCCAAGCACAGAAGCCCCCGTTGTTTCCCACAGCTATCCCTCGATAATCTGCCAGGGCTCATTCTGAGATTAAGCATTGAGTAATTATGCATGTGGAGGGGTTGAGCACTTCAACCCAAACTGAACTGTTTTCTTCGGCAATGAGAAGAGCATGTCTTAAAAAGGCTTACTCACTCTGCTACTGATAGGTATGCAGACTGAGTGTTTCTCAGGATTTTAAATTTGTCAAACTCAGACCATGTGAGATCTAGTACTGGCCTTCCCGGCATCCTAAACACCCCTAGGCCACCTTGTGGGTTTTCAGTGATGCTCATGACACAGAAGAAGTTGTAGAGGTGCACTGTTCAAATGGCCAAATACTTGTTTAGGGTGCACAACTCCTAAATGTTAGGTCGCAGTTGGCATGTGATGTGACTGGCTCTTCAGACCAGATCTCGACCCAGAGGATTCTGGGTGGGGATTACTTTTGGTGAGGTCTCAGTACACTCCGGGGGGTAATTACCACACTAAGATTGACAGCTCAGTGGCCAAAGCCCTCAGTAGGAGGCGTCATTGACAGAGGCAGAGAGACACTGTTTCACTGAACCTCTGCTCTTAAAAGCTTCACTGTAGTAATTACTTGGATTGCAAGCCACCTGGCACTTTAGGGGTCAACTGAACGCTAATTAAAATCCATCCTCCAAAGCCTGCCAGGCTGTGCTATTTCAGGGCTTCAGATGCAACATTACATGCAGACAGAGGCACTAGTTGCGATGCTCTACAAATCAAAGCCTGTTATGGCAAATAATCTTGGTTTCTCTGCTTGACAATACAGAATGCAGTCCTCTTGATGTTAAAAAGAATGGCACAACATTCCTGGAGTATTCTATAACTGTATAATGCTACTTCTCAAGGATCTGAAGAAAATGTTTTTCTAAACATAAGGACAGTAATGTTTTGCCTTGGGTTTCTGAGATAGCATTCATATCCCTGCATGGTTTTTCTAGTCTAACTGTGGCCCAGAATCTCGGTCTTCATTCTCATAGCATTTATAATTCATTAATACAGAAGAGAAACTTCTAGCATGATTTTAAATTTTATTTCCCATGTGCTGCACCCCATCTGCTCAAACTTTAATAGCAGTTGCTTATAAGCTGAATATCTATTTGTACAGCTTTTAAATTCATAGTGATTGAAAGAATTCACTTCATGCAGATCATTTATGCGGTATTTGAGAAAGCACTATCTGTGATCTAGAAAAATGATGATCCCAATATTCATACACACTAACATTTTTCAACATTTTTAGTCCATTCTTATGCAGTAATGCACGTTACACCTACTATTGCTAATCATATAAACAAATGCGCTATAGACACATAAGCCACTACAGGAAGCGCTATGATTCTGTGCGTCAAACACAAAAACAACACTGCAGAGTAGATATGCTTAGTATCACATTTCCCATAATGCAAAGCAGCAAAAGCAAATCCAAATGGAAGCCTAGAAAACCCCTGCAATCTCACCAGTCATCCTCTGGATAACTATAATCCTCAGCTCCAGGAACATGACTTTGTGTTGAAGAGCAGAGTAGCAAAGAAAGGAAAAAGATGGAGTGTAAAGCAAGGCAAGACACACACACACACACACATACTTATGGGATATGAATGGAAATTAAACCAAACACTTCAGACTGCTGATCAGAAACTTAAGGATGCGGCAGAGTCACAGATCCATACAACACAAAAAGCCACTACTTCAGGGTTCCCAACTCCAGTCCTTGGGGACACAGTGACATTCCACATTTTTGCTACCAGGAACTGGGGGTGGGAAGGGGGGGGGGAGCAAAAATGTGGACTGTCTGGCAGGGAGCTAGGAGGAAGCAAAAACATGGACTGTCCTGTGTGACCCGGTTGGGAAACACTGCACTATTTCAGGAAGCAGGATTGTCAGATATTAAAAGTTATCAGAAACACCAATCGAAACAGGTGCCCGCGTAACGAGAGAGCGACTGCAGGCTACATAACGAGCGAGAGACGGCGGGCAACGTAACGGAGAAGGGTCTGGCTGCAGCCACTGTGGAGCTCCACAGTAGGCGGAAACACGTGACTTCAAATTTGAACACAGTTATGTCGCACAAGAAATGTTTTTGTGGGGTTAGGGTTAGGTAACCCTAACCCTAACCGCTAACCCTAACCCTAACCCCACTTGCGTGGTTTCCACTGAATCCATGCGAATCACGTGTTTCCGCCTGCTGTGGAGCTCCACACCTACAGTGTCTGCAGCCAGGCGCTCTTGACGTAACGAGCGAGTGACTGCGGGCAATGTAACGAGCGAGCGACTGCGGGCAATGTAACGAGCGAGCGACTGTGGGCAAGCTCTTCCCTTGTAATATGACGGAGTGCCAGCGACTTTCACAGCGAAAATTCCATCCTTTCAGTGTTTCCTGGAAGTACTTGGAAAATTAAGGGACGTACAAAAAAAGATCGAAGGGACAGATCAGGCCATTGAAAAAACACAGAACATGCACCTGTTGACAGCAAACAGGAGAATCCTCAGTCTGCCAAAACCCAGAAGGCTGTGAGAGCGAATGATGACCATACAGACCACAGTGGGGGAGGGAAAGGAAGCCGACAAGGGCACTTAAAGTGGATTACACTTACAGAAAAAAACTGCAGTTTAAGCATTTAAGAGGGGAAGACAAATTAATCCACTGACAGCATACTTAAATACATGTGGCTGTGAAGGGGGTGGGGTGGTGTGGATGTGGGGAGATTGGGGGAAAGAACACGCCTGTTCTGTCTCTCAGCGTGGATTAATCATGGTGCTGCTTTTATCTGCCCGCATAGGCGGACCCAGGGCACTTATCTCGCTGGGAGTACAGCGAGGCCCCCCACCCCTGCACTCCAAGACAAGTCCCGTCACCCGGAATCCGTCATGGTGGCACGTCTCTCTGCTGGGGGCCCTACTTGTCTGAGGCAAATAATTACATATATCTGGAACTGGTTTGGACCTACCATTAAGCCTCCCCAATTATATTTGTATTTAATGATGGGAAGGACTAGTATGCATTGTGGTTACAAATCAAACTGTGAGCAAACTGGAAGTACTTCACATCCACACTGTGCCATAATGCCACCTACACCGACATCAAAATATTTGCCTTTACACTTCCCTGATAAGGCACGGATTTGGGATATCTTCCACCGTCCTCCTTATTCAGCACAGGGAGAACTGACCACAAACAGCACTCTCATACAGTCAGGATGAAACGATACAGCCGACAGCAGCAAGTAGTCACACCTGCAGTCTTATCCAATGGTGATGAAACAACAAAGCCACAGAAGAGACATCGACAAGCGCACGCAAACATTATAGGCAATTTAAAGATAACCCTATATGGGGTATGAGGGGACAGCAAACAAACACATAACCCTATATGGGGTGTGAGGGGACAGCAAACAAACACATAACCCTATATGGGGTATGAGGGGACAGTGAACAAACACATAACCCTATATGGGGTGTGAGGGGACAGCAAACAAACACATAACCCTATATGGGGGGTGTGGGGACAGCAAACAAACACATAACCCTATATGGGGTGTGAGGGGACAGCGAACAAACACATAACCCTATATGGGGTGTGAGGGGACAGCGAACAAACACATAACCCTATATGAGGTATGAGGGGACAGTGAACAAACACATAACCCTATATGGGGTGTGAGGGGACAGTGATACCCTCTCAGCCACCACAAAGTCTAACACTGACCTGTTTAACAAGCTGGACTGACGATAGGAAAATGTCCTGTCAGCACGATCTCTTCCATGCATGTAAAATTCAACGCCTTTTTTAAAAGCCTTTTTTCACCCCAACGTGCCAGTCCTTCCTGCACAGTCCTTCCTGCACAGTCCTTCCTGCACATATCTCGACAGGCTGAGCAACCCCAACCACCCCACCCACATACAAACAAAGTCACAATACTTGGTAATCTCATTTTATGAAGGCAAAATAATATATTTTGTATGCAGTACTTCGGGGATGCTCATCTGGCTGGTATTTCTGCACTTCTAGGAGACACTCTATAAATAGAAGTCCATCTGACTAGTTTCTTCTTCATTTTCTGAAGGGGGCAGTGACATTTGTACGTTTGCCAAGACCCCTTGGCCCAATTCCATCAGGGCCCTATTCTGGTCTCTGAAACCACCACTCAGAACACGCAAGTCATCCATATTCACGACGGCGGCGAGGGGGGCACATTCATCTTCAGAGAACGTCCCAATTCTCACTGTCTGCGTCCACAAAAAAAAAAAAAAAAGAAAAAGGATCTGCAAACTCCGAGGCGGCCTTTGAGCGGACAGATCAATGAGTCGCACGCGGGCACGCGCACTCCGAGGAGATCATCGCGTTCGTTTGGGGAGGCTGAGATCTCAGTGTGCCGGCACACAGGTTCTCGGCTCCTCAGTGAGAAAACGAGGACAGATCTCCGGAGTTCTGCAGTTCTGCTGGCTCCCGGCCCCTCTGTAATAAACTAACTAGTGAATGAGAAGGATCTGAGAGCTGAAGGGCACCTGCACGGCTTGTGAGGAATGCAATGCTGTGATGCTGGGCGTGGCTTTAATCAGCATGTCCTTCCTGTATGCATGTGCATCGGACCCAAAGTATTACTATCAGACACTAGAACTATGAAACCCAACCTCTGAGCCCCCCACCAATCTCCCGGTTCCTGACGTGGGTGAGAGCCAGCGTGACAGCAGAGGGCAGCCCCCTGCAGCAGCACCCATGGAGCTGGGGGCTAAGGGCCTCGCTGGAGGGCCCACAGACATGTGACTATTCTGACGAAGCTGGGCGTGAACCATCAACCTTCCGATCACCGGCACAGAGCATATTATACTGTTAAGATATTGCACACTTGCACTTTCATACCTGAAAAAATACAGTATTGTCTGCTTTATATACTCTGTTTATTTATACTCTATTTTTATTTATTCTATTTACTATTCTATTATATTCTTATTTGTTATTCTACCACTATTCTAGTCTGTAATTCTATTTGAAACTCCAGCTCTAGGTGTTAAAGGGCACTTCTTGCCATATGCGAACCCCTGTATACCATAATGACAATACAGATGAATTTAATTGAACTGAACTGGACTAAAAACATAGGTGAGTTTTTTTGGAGTACTGCCCTTATAGGGGAAAACCAGCACCCTGCTTACAAGCACATTCCAGTGCACTGTCACACATCGGACCAGCTACAGTCCAGGACTAATGCGCACTTTGACAGGTGGGTCCTGTTTTTCACGTTAAACCTGATGGACCCAAATATCAATGCAAATATCAATGCCAAATATCAGAGCTAACCTCTGGAATGAAGGAAGGTGAACATAGTCTAGCCCTCACTGCTGGACGCTGGATTCCAAAGCCCGTTAACATGTGAGTCCAATGTGCACCAAGCCCATTTGCTTCAAGTCGCTGCTAGTTACAACACTTAGCACTAGTTACAATGTAAATTCTACTTTCAAACTTTCGAACTCCACAGATGGACGTCATTCCATTCTAGAATCTCAACTCCCTGGTATTAGCAGTAAAAGTTTCCAAAAAGCAGTGATACAGATGTATTAGGTAGCTGGGGAGGAGATAAGGGGCATCAGATGAGGCCTCTACGGCAACTGACAGCGGACCGAGACGAAGAGACAGCCTCTCACCCGTAGGCCACGCCCGCGATGGTGCACTTCAGGAACTGCATCACGTTGCAGGTTAGCGTGCCAGTCTTGTCTGAGAAGATGTACTTCACCTAAAGGAGGCCGGGCAGCCACATTAACAATGACACACAGCTGGGTATCTACAAATAGCTGGGTTTGTAGTGAATCATAATAGAAATATTTATTTCAAAGTATAAAAATAGAGGTAGTGGGCTAGTTTTACCATCATTACTTTTTCTTTTAAACAAATGTTTATAACTGATTATTTTTGCTGATTGTACATTTGCATAAGTAAAACACAATTGTATAACAGAATGCACTATTGCAACTGAAACACTGTAGATGTAAAATCTGCAATGAGCAATTAATAAATGTATCATTAAGATCTGGCAAATGAGAACTCCTAGGTGAAAAACAAAATACAAATAATGCTAAAACTAAAATGTCGGTATCACTTTTACTTTCTTCATACAACCCTTTTAAGAGCATGGCCACGGGGGTTAATAACAGATGGGGAAAACTATCACAGTACTACATTTATTGGTGGCCTGAGGGTCCTCAGCCTTGACTTACTATCAAGTCATATCAGGCCCCCTAATGGAGTCTGACAGAGATGCTAGCTTGGTTTTGAGCAGTAGAACGTAGAAAGAAGCACAACTTATGTGTGATACAAGAAAATACTAGGGGTATTGCTTTACATTGACTGCACCTTCATAATGCATTTATTATGCATTCATAGAACATTCATAAGTAGTATGTAAGCATGACATACCTACCTGGTATGATCCCTGAAAGTATTATGAGGGCGCCATGAATGTTTTATGAATGCAATATGAAGCTGCACTGAATGTTCTATTAATGCATTTTAAAGGCATTATGAAAGTGTCCTACACAAAGACCAGTGTACCACATGAGTGATTTACGGAGAACACTGGCTTACCTGCCCCAGTTCCTCGTTCAGGTTGGAAGTACGGGCCATGGCAGGGGTGTTGGTGGCTTCGCAGTGCATGTCCACGTCCTGCCAATAAAGGCAGACCGATGCAAAAAAGCAAGACAGATATCATCTATGTGAAACAGCATTTTTAAGGGTGGTGGATGGTCCTCACTGTGCAGCACTCACCCAGCTGATGAAAAAGGCCTGCACAAACTTAATGACTTCCAGGGTGACCAAGAGGCTAATGGGAATCAGGTTGTTGAAGAGGATAATGAAGGTTAAAAAATTGAGGCCAAAGTTAGCAGCACCTCCATCTGTGGGTGGCACAAGAGAGACAATCAATACGGATACGGCCTTTGAACTAATGGGTGTCCGGGAATTTTAAAAGAACTAAACTCAAGTGCTGTGCTAATTCTCAAAGCACCTCTCACAACATTAAATGTTCATCATAGGGGTCAATAACCCACAGAATGCTTACTTGCCAACAGGTATCTATAAAAGGTTTCTCACATAATTTCTTAGTAAAACAACATGTAGAAAAATTCACGGAGGCTTCTTTGATTCTGCAGGACAGCTACAGCAATGTTTGTTTGTCAGTATTAGAATCCGATTTCTTATAAATGACAGCAACATCTGACTGAATAGTCTAAACATACAACCATACAAGACCACACCACCAGTTACTGTCACATTGCTAACAAAAATAAGTAATACCATTTACCTGTTAGGGCTTTGAAGAGCCACTAGGGTATTAAACATCAACACCAGAGCTCGTTACATTGGCTGGGGAGGAACTCTGACTCCAGAGTTCTTCCCACAACAAATGAAACTTACAGCAGACATACAGAGATGGGATACTGGTTCATGAGTGGAAAAAATGATTCATGTTTGCATTCATCAAGACAATGGTGGGGGATTCAGTCCATTGCAGTTTCTGTAATTACTGTTATCGTGCCAGAGAGTTAGATGGCGGAAATTCCCCTCACTGAATGTAAGAACTCTAGCCCTGTAAACATGGTCAGCTCACTGGACCAGATGGGGAATCCAACACAGGCAAGGTGTGCGGGTGCCTGCACACTGCTCTCGTAGCCCGCCATGGTGTGCTTAACATAAGCAGTCACCTTTAGCTGCTTGGAGGACAAGGGCGACGTAAAAATGCTGCACTACGAGTTACACTGGTGCAACGCCGGGTCAGCACTTTCTCCTCCATCAGTCAGCAGAAAGAAAACAAATACAACAACATTCTAAGCTGCTCGTTATTTAGCCGACAGAGCGGTGACAGGCAGCTCTCCTCCAGACACAGAGGTGCACCATCTCTGCCAGCTCGACCAAAGGGTTTAGCGAATGGTTAGGTGCCGTACAGCGCAGTCATTGCTGACAATAAACTAAAACACACCTTAACTTGACAGGAAGTTGTAACTAACCTAGTTGTAACAGACCTGAGGCATCCGCTGGATGGTTATAATCCATTAGGTTTATGGATGGCAGGGATCACCCTGGTATCGCGTTTCGCACTACCAGCTAGCAGTCTACTAGCAGTCTATGTACTTCACCATAAACAACAAACGTGGCCCATGGTGGTTAGGGGAAGGACCATGGCAAACACACTCGATGCCACCATTTCTGTAAGACAGAAACATGCAATGGACTGAATTCCACCTCTGTTAAAAGTGCCTGATCAACATGGAGATGGAAACCTGCTTTGTGAGCCTACTAGACCCCGCCATGTCACACATTGCCTCCTCAGCTTTTGGGGTTTTTATTACTGGGGGACTGCAGTACCAGTTTATCAAATTATTATTTTTAATGGGGAGCTCCATAGGTCACAAAACAAGTGGTGATTCAACGCAGACAATCGAGACAGACCCGTCTGAAAGGAAACAGCGGCTGTGTCAACATTAGACAATGTTTTTTGGTAATCACTGCAGAGTATCCTAACTGGCACAGTTTTCCTTTTTTAAATGGGGAATAATCACGGCAAGGAGAGAACCACTTAAGTGTCTTCAGCTGCCGTTTGATTCTCTACATCAGTGTTTCTCATTCCGGTCCTTGTGGACCAGCAGATAGTCCATGTTTTTGCTCCCTCCCAGGAAGCAAAAATGTGGACTGTCTGTAGGTCCCTGAGAACCATCTGGGAAACACTGCTTTAGATACATAAGTATTCCTCTCTGGTTTCTGAGAGAGAAATGGCTTTCCAGTGCTAACTGGAATTTGCTGGATGGATATAAACTGATGTACAATCCACAGCCTCTTTCACAATAACAGCACCAGAAAAAAAAACAACAGCGTCAAGAAGGCAGAGAAGACATTTGGAAAATGTCAACACTGCCCCTTGGGGTATGTCACTTGTATCCCAGGGACAAATTGAAAAAGAGAAGAATGGATAATTAACCGAATACAAAAAAAAAAGGTTTTGCAAAGTACAGTTCATTTAAGAGAGATTTTATAATTGCCTGTGTATGTGGTCAACAGTGCCAGTTTTTTCTCAGTGGGGCAGTAAAGTAAGGTAGTTTGATTGTTCAACAGAAAAGTAGGGGGTTAATCAGGGGGCAAAGGGAATCAAACGCCATTCGGGGGTTGGGGGGGTGCCCAAAGCTTTAAAACCACCATTACCTGGAGCTGTTAGATGGGGAACAAAAACCGCACACACACACAACAACAAAAAAAAAACAAAGACCAAACATTAGAATGAAACGAGACCACAGTGATGCCAAAACGTTCAATGGTTTCATTCGAAGTCGTGCACATTTATCTCCCGCGGGAAATGTGCCGCTCGACCAAAGCCGCCAGCATTTCCTACGTGTGTTTACCGGAATGGTAATACATCATAATAACACAACATAAAGACAACATCAGCAGCAGCAAAAATGAACACTGAGGAACTGAACAAGCCAAAGGTAGGGAGACATTATGCAAAACCAGGGCTGGGTGTAGAGGGGGCATTTCGGCTATTTGGCGAAGCATGTGTGCTCCAGTTACTCACAGTTCAGATTCATGTACCAGGCGCCATCGCCGTACTGGCTCTTCCAGATGGACTGGCCGACAGAGCATACCAGGGAGATGGCCAGCAGACAGCCGAAAAGGGCCAGGATCTGGAAGTTGGTGATGCGCTCCACATTCGACAACTTTAGGGGTGGCTGGGTGGAATTCTGGGAGGTGGGAGAAGGCGCCGAGGAAAGTTCAAGTAAAGGCCTGAACAAAAGAGCTAAACCACATGGCAACTGCAGTCCAATGAAAATGTTTCAAAAGGGTGGTAGTTTTCTCTCCATCCAATGATAACAGACCTGGATGCTTTAAGCTTAATACAGATCCAGCTTCCCTTTAATATTAATACCTCGGCTCATGCGTATAACATTAAAATGTGAACATAGACTGCATAAAAAGACATGTAGGATCCATTTGATATTTGAATAAAGGTGAATCTCTGGCACAGCACTTTGTGGATGAGGTTATAACTTGAGTTTCAGTCAAAGGCAGAGTCTCTCTGATCCCCATGAAGCAGAGGTTTTACCTGCATGAGTTTGGTATCATGTCCGGTATAGACGACAATGCCATGAACCCACTGGGTGTTCCTCAGCTGGGCTCCTCTCAGCAGAATCTGGTCTGGACCCAAAGGCACCGGACTGTTGCAAGGAAGGAGCACAAGTAAGTGATTGTTCGGACCAGTGCAGCTGGGGAAACACCCACACCAACACGGAAATACTGTGTCACTGTCATTCCTACAAATTCCTCAATCAATGCAGTGCATCTCAACACTGCAACTTTGTGCAGACATTATAGCTTATCCCTTGCAGGAAAGTACTCATTATTTAAGCTATATCAGGGTTGAACATAAGTTGCTAAAGGGGAAATTTAAATATAAGGGTGCACTGCTTGGGTAGGTCGAAGTTTTGGATTTGGCTTTCGGCCAGCGAATCGTCAAAGAGAGCAGAAGGTCCGTGCAGAAGCCGGAAGATTAATACACACACGGCCCGCAAATAAAACAGAGTAGACTGGGAACCAAACGCTCCGGCATCCCATAATACCAGCCCAGAGCAGTGCCAGAAAAAAAACTGCAGTGAAGCCGGCACCCCTCTTCTGGGGCTCAGATACACGTCGGTGGAACAGGCGCGTCCTTGCCAACACCTCACTTACCCGTCTTTCTGCTGCAACCGAAACTCCAAAGGGTTTCTCTAGCAAGCTTCCCATAAGGATCCCCTAAGGACACATCTAAACAAGCAGGCCCTTCTGGCCTTACCATATGCCAGAACAGCAACACCGGTGAAACTCAAACTGATGTACCGAACCCACTCTACTGCCGAATATAAGGATCCCCTGGCTCACCTCTAAGCCACAGAACATTCTAAAGTAACAGTAACGAAACAGAACTACGATAATTATAGACTGTCACCCATCTTCCATCTGCTTATTTCGATCAGGGATGCAGGGGGCTCACAGCCTATCCAGGACAGCTTAGGGCCTTAAGGCTAGGAATGGGATGCCAGTCTATCGCAGGGCACGTTTTGCAGGGCATGCATGCACACTCAGTCGTACACTACGGGCGATTTGCTACTTAGCTGAGCTGTATGTCTTTGGATGTAAGAGGAAAGCCACGTGAGATGGGGGCAGCATGCAAACTAGGAAATTAACTAGAAATAACTAGAATGATAAAGATGATAAAACGGGGACGGAGCACAGCACTGCAGTCGAAAAGGAGGATCCATAATGCGATCGTTAGAGTATCCTATTTTGTATTTGGCTGACAGTGCACATGATAAGGCAGCAGAACCTGCACCTGGGACCGAAAAGGCACAGTTTTCATTTATTACCTTTCAGAAAGCCAACCTGGGGGAATTCCTGATGGAGCATCCTATCTCTCCTGCTGCAGCAATGTGCCATTTAGCCTGTTCAATAGCTGTTATCCTTTTCTGAGGACTCAAGCAATACTAGCAGATGCTATCCATTTTATATGTATTACAAGTTTTCAGCAATAATGACCTAATATTTGCTACGTTGACAGATTTCTTTCCTTCTATCCATCCCTCCATCCTAAATAGCTGTTTATCCACTGCAAGCCTGATGTTTATCACAGGAACAAATAAAATAATCTCAAGGTTTGCTTCAGGGACTGCGCTTTGGTGCAACAGCAGGATCTCTGACTCTCTGAGAGCTGAAATGCACCAATTAAAACCTGTCAAAGCCTAACCAATCAGGTGGCCCGTACCTGTGACCTTCCAGGCGGATGTTGCCCACGAATTCGTAGAGGTGGCGGTTGGGGCTCTCGCACTCCATACGGCCGGTCAGCCTGGCAAGGCTCTCCGTATCCTTATACTCGGCAGTGAGCTGCAGGCCCTGTGGTGAGCACCAGAGGGGGGGGGACAGCGCGGCAGCATGAATGACTACCCACTCCTGTGTAGGCCTGCTAGGGTTCATACATCACCACCCTCCCCCGGGCGGGGAGGCCAGACACGCTAAGTATTAGTCAGATTATCACTGGGTAATTGTACACTGACAGTGTACAACTACACGCGTATGCAAGGGTAAA
>JAODKM010000016.1:185360-198518 GCA_026780845.1 Petrocephalus sullivani | reverse complement strand
AGGTCTCGAAGGAGGTTCAAAGTGATCGTTTTTTTGGACTCCTGCTGTGAAAAGGTAAATGCTTGCCCCTTTGTGTTCATCGTTAGGTATGGATGCTGCTATAAAGTTTGTATTCTTATTCTCCTTGTTAGCCTTTGCAAAATCTGTGAAGAGTATTGCATGTTCTTTCATTTTTTCTGACACTTCTGGTTCCGTTAGCTTTGAAGTTGAAAGAGGCTTCAAGTGGTTTGCCAAGCAGAACAGGTTTGGCTCCTCCTCACCCAGTGATGTAAACGCAAAGCACACTGTATTCTTATCTCTGTTTTTCAAGATTTCACTTTCTAGCTGACTTTTTGATGCCACAATTTTTGTGTCTTCCATCATATCAATGTATGTTTGCAGTATGTTCATTTCTAACTCTTTGGAGTTTAGCCATCCTTTAAGTTTATTTCTATTGAAAGGAGTCTGTTCTTTCTTTGTTAGGGTATTTGCAAACACAGATTCCTCTTTTATACCTCCCTGAATTAATGGTAAATTATTCCCTAAAGAAATCTGAATAACTGATTTGTACTCCAAGCACATATCCTTTAAGGATTTCACCCTTTTGCCTATCTCAGGAAAATATGTAATAACTTTTCTGTTCATAATATCATTGCATTGCATTTGTATTTCATTTAAGTCTTCCATCACACTTTGTGTTTGATATACTAATCTGACACTGATCTGACGCCCCATTCTGGCAGTAGAAGAATTCAAGGTCTCCAAGGGGAGTAACCACACCCTGACCGGCACGGCATTTTCCCCCTTTTCACCCAGCAGATTTGGAAGTGTTGTGTAAACTTGTACAGCATCTTGGAAGGAAACAGGGTTGTGTTTTAGGGCAAAGTCACCATAGTATTTACAAGACAACCTATCAACAGTAGCTTTGTCAGTGTCTGTCATCTTTAAGGAAGCCTCCCCCTCCACTGACAAGTGTGCGAGTTTCCTTATCATAATTTTAAGGTTCCCCTCAATGTTTTGCTGGTTCTCACTTGCTGACACTTCTCGATCAAAAACAAAGAATGCCTGAGCACCGTACAGCACTGCTGTTACCATATGGGTTGCTATGCCCCAGTCAAACACATATGAGTTTTTAATATTTCCTCGTCCAAGATGTTTCATAGACAACTCCACAAACTTGGTAGTGGTTTTATACATCAGGGTGACACGTGCCTGTTTTTTTGAAGCTTTTGTGTCTTTCAAATAGTTGGCAGATCCCTGTACCTCAACCAGTCCCCCTAAGAAACTTGCTTTAAGTGAAGCACCAACATCGAAAACTCCTGCCTTATCCTCGATAGAATCTGATGCCATGACGTGAAATTCGGTGTTGGCCTGAATTCTTTCATCTGTGTCTTTCTGAAGGTCTTCATGATCCCACAAGGTAATTCCTGTATAGGGCAATAATCTTTCATAAGTGAAAAATGTTTTTCATAATGGTAGATTACTCATAAATTTTTCACAAATATTCTTCGCGTGTGTCAATCTCAAAAACTTCCCATTTAATTTCTTATGCCGACATCACAATATATTGAAACCGAGATCTCATAATGTGGAATGGTACAAATTGTATAAATATATACAATGTACAGTTATCCTGCTTGAATTGCTTTTTTAAAAAAAGAAAGTAGGCTTATTTTCATATAAAGCTTTTTTTGTTATTTTTTTTCCTTTAGGAATTTATGGCAGATCTTAACTCGTAGCATGTCTTGTTCGTAGAAAACCTTTTCCTTTGTTGTGAGGGTCACAGGTACATTCAGTGGACCCTCTACCTTCAACTCTTTGACTGACTCTCTGTCAACCACTTGACCTGCAAAATTCTTTCTTAGCACAATTAGATAGTGAGCCAGAAACAGCTGCTTGATTTAGTGACTTACCTGGAATGAGACGATCATTACGATAGTCATACAGCATCCCCAGCTGGAAAGGCCTTCCAAGAGCTGCCACTTCCAGGGTCTTACTCGAACTGGTCCCCATAATTTCAGTTTCAACTCTAGAAATGTCGGTTTACATGTTATGTTTAATTAACAACTGCTTTAAGTATTCTAATTACACACAAAAAAAATTGACTTTAGAAATAACCGTTTACCGTTAAAGATCACTCTTCACACATTCTATTATTATACTTCTTATAAACAATCCCATATACTACTTGAACAGTTTTCAGGATGGGAAGTCAGACCAAGAGAAAGTGCATACTGAACTATAGGTCTGTTATATTAAGTTAGTAAATTTCCTTGGCACATCATCCTTTATGTTTTGCCATGATCAGCTAGCAGCTGCCAGCCCCACTGTGGTGAGAGTTTTGAGTTGTCTGTGTCTTAATAATTTCACACTGAAACTGTGCCATAAAACTGGAATAAATAAATCCCATTTTTTCACTCTGACATGACGCCATGAAAAAATATCGGAATATTAATGGTATAGTGCTGATATTATACTTGTAAACTATTTGTGATGCCATAACAATATCATGTACAAATAACTAAATGTATATTTGTTGTACTTAACAGAACATTATAGATAGAAAGTTTATCTAATACTCAGCTGCCTTTGTTGAGTGAGGACAATTTTATCCAAGCTAACGCAGTATAAAGAAGCCACAGCCTGCAATCCAGCAAAGCAAAGTTTCACATAAGAGGCATCAAAAGTCTTTCCTGCACATGTTTAATAAGCAAACTTCTTATGTTCACCGGAAGGAAATTCCAGTGTCTGGCAGGGTAATTATTAAATGCCATTTCACCCTGCTTTTCTTTATTTCAGCTCTGGACACCACTAGCTGACTTGTCCCTACTGATCTAAGGGATGCTTATATTCTTATAAGACCATATCTCATACTCTGAATTCAGTTCTGTAGGAGACAGGGAGCATGAGTAAGGACCTAAGTACTAAAGTAATACTCGCTCTCTCTTCTTGGTGTTAGAATTCTAGCAGCAACATTTTGAATGAGTGGAACCTGTTTGATGGTCTTTTGGGGAAGACCCGTCAGGAGACCATTACAATAATCCAGTCTGCTGGAGATAAATGCATGCATGTGTCCCGACCAGTCCTGTCCATCTCCCGAGATGACCAGCAGGGGGCGCTGCTGGCCCTCCGGATCCCTTCTGATTCTTCACTGGTGTGTCTTTCTCGTGATCCCCAGCCCTATTGTGCTAACCGTGCCCAGCTGCATCATGCCAGCCCCTCCTTAGTCCCATATATATGTGCTTCTCAGTCCTGCATTCCTTAGTCTGGTCACTGAAGTCAGTCCTCTTGTTGCCTGTGTGTTTTGACCTCTTGTGGTCCTGTTTTTGACACCCAAATCCCCCCTTTGTTTCTGCTATTTTATAAAAATAGTTAATGGCACAATCACATTTAAACATACATTTACATTAATACCACTAGCACAGCAAGTTTTCAAGGATAGGAAAGGATGTGAATGAAAAGAAGGTACATAGTAGCAGTGTGTTATGCTGACTTATCTATCTGTCCATGTATGTGTGTGTGTGCCTGCATGCATCAGGCCAACAGTGGTACTGCCGTAGATGCAACTTCCTCAGAAAATAAAAATAAATAAAACAGTCAACCCAGTTACACAGCACAAGCTTTAAAACTGCCCAACAGCAACTCGACTGACAGCGTAGAAGTAGTCTACCGTGATTGTTTTTCTCCTGCAATGAACACAATATGGCCTATTGCATTTCAGAAAGGAAAACTTGTCCACCGACTTTAATGCTATGCTTCAAAATAACGAGTAACGGGAATCGAGATACTACTATTATTATTGTTTTAATGTGTTTGCAAGAGTTTCCTGAGTGTTTTATATGCACAGAAAGGTAAAATACACTGCTCAGCCAAAAAAGAATTTAAATCACAAATACTTAAAAACAAATGACTGGATCATTATTACCGCTCAGAAACATTACACAGCAATAAGGTGAGTACCAAAGTCAGCTGAGTACCTGAATTTACTGAATGGCTAGGTTATCCCATAAATGGATATTTTCTTCTCTTATGAAATGGACATATTTCAGGACGAGAATGTCAAGATTATTTGGGCTCAAATTATGAAACAGTGGCTCAGGTGGAATGACTCAGGTGCAGACAGTGAGAAATCAAAAGGTATTACTCAGAAAATTAAAGTTTATTACACTTGATGATAAGCGCTACTCTGTTATAAATGCAATAAATATATAAAATGCATACAGTTATGAAACATAGTGCTCTAGGGCTGTCATGGCATGGAGTTGGTGTTTCCTTACCAAAAGTTTAATAATTTTCATAGTTTTGGAATATAATTAATTTAATTTTAAATCTATTTGGTTGGAGTGCCCCCTTAAACTTATTTAAGCAGAACCTCCCAAACAATAGGTATCCGTGTCAATTTTCGAAATAATCGGCTATAGGTATAGAAATTTCCTTATCAGTGCCTTATGCCTTATCACTAACATCTTTAATTTATATTTAGTGTATACAGAGTTAAAAAGGTTAAAGGTTAAAGTGTGCTCAATTGTAAAATAAATAAAATACTGCAATTCCTGCATGTTTTGTGATTTTTGTTTACCCTCACGCAGAGTGAGAGACCTCCTGGAAACTACTCTGCATCACTGGTTAACTTATCGTCATAATTATATAATTATCGGTTAACTTATCGACATCATTATAGCCTGCACTGGGTTTTCTGCTCTGACTATATAGTACACAAGTAGCTTCCACCTTCTTGTTTAATAACATGCATCTGCCAAGATGGTCAAAATAATTAATATTCAATTGTTTCATGTCATTTGCATGTCTATGATATGTAGCTAGACATTGAAATTATACTGAAAAGTGTCAGTATAAGAGATAAATAGGCGTCACTCCGACTCTCCAGACGAGGCGCCCCTGATCAAGCCCGGGCACACCGGCTGCGTGGCAAGGCGCTCTGCGTGGTCCACAGCTGCTGGGCTCTTGCTGCATACACTGGCGGGAATACACGCGACATCTGCTTCTGTTTTGACGAGATGTCTGCATCTGCATTCACGTGACATGTGCATCTGAATTCATGTGATGCCTACGTTATAAAAGGGGCATGGTGCTAGAAACAGTGATTTCAGTTAGCCTTCAGTTTCAGTTAGCTCAAAATTAGACGTCTTGACCTAAGTTGGTACCATATGTTTAATGTGGTTTACTGTAAGCCATCTTCTTTAAAGCATAGCTAAATTTAGATCTGCCCGCTGGCACCTGAGTTGCTCCGGCCGTTAGTAAGATTAGCTATCTGACTGTCAGTGGTCAGAGAATATTGCGGTGAGCCTTACAGGATCCTGTTTTCTTTTCTCTCCTCTGCTGTTAAAAGAGGTCTTACAACTATATTTAACTCTGAATATAAATTAAATAAAAAGCGTCAATGAGTATCAAAGTGTCCAAATCAGAATTAAATAAATTATAATAAATTCTAATATATTATCCTATACAAGTATAATAACTGGGGAACAAGAATGACACTTTTTAGTTTATATAACAGTACATTACTTAAGGGTTAATTTATTTGGATTTATGCTGAGACAGGAGAAAAGAAACAAACTCTACCAATTAACATGTTCATAGAAAATGTATGAAAGAAGAACAAAATATGTACTGTTCACAATTTAATCAGTAACCGAACTCCATCTAGCAGATGAATGAATCGACATACATGACCGATATCTCATTACATTACTTACGGTGTTTTTGGGTTTATATATACATTCGTTTTTCCACAAATGACATCCATTTTGGCTTCATTTTTGTTAAATAAATCTGTTGTGTGTTTTACACTTGAGGTTAGAACCTGGTACGGACCAGATGATTTTCTTATTCTTATTATGCCCTGATACGTATTATGTCGCTCTCAGAAGCTCAGTGAATTCAAGTATGGTACTGTGATAGGATGCCTTTCCATTCGTCCATTTGTGAAATTTCCTTGCTACTAAACGTTCCACGGTCAACTGTTAATGGTATTATAACAAAGTGGAAACAATTTGGAACAAGAGCAACTCAGCCACAAAGTGGTAGACCACATAAAATCACAGAGCAGGGACAATGCATGCAACTTTCTGCAGCGTCAATAGCTACAGACCTCCAGACTTCATGTGGCCTTCAGATTAGCTCATGGAATGGGTTTCCATGGCTGAGCAGCTGCATCCACAGATGCTTCTGTGAAGTCTGACGGAAGGGAGAAATGTGGCTGTGCAGGGTGAATGGAGTTTTTAACAGTATTACAAAGTGGTAAAAAAATCCTGAATTTAGGGCAGATGTGTCCTGCCGCTGGCCTGAGCCATTCTCGCTACCCTCTGCAGGCCTGAGCAGTTCTTGCCACCCTCTGCAGGCCTGAGCCATTCTCGCCACCCTCTGCAGGCCTGAGCTGTTCTCGCCACCCTCTGCAGGCCTGAGCAGTTCTCACCACCCTCTGCAGGCCTGAGCCGTCAGTGTGTGCAGTGTTAGCTGCTGGGAAGTGGTACTATAATGCTTAACTAATAAACTTGGTCTGCTAGCATAGATACCACAGACTGTAAATTGTAGCATTTCTGCATAAGGACCACATGCACTGTGCTTAGTGTTTGTAGTGAAATGGTAATTGGCGAGGTAGGTGTCGAAGCTGCCGAGGTAGCAGACAAGCCAAGCAAAGTGGGGCTGGCTGGATAGATTGCATAGCGATGCCCAGACTTACAGCATGGTGATTGATTCGAGCATGTATGTATGGCAGTAAAATGCAATAAAGAGACCTGGTGATATTTTCCACGGCTGCTCGGTGGGCTACCGTCGGTGCCTATTGCTGCCCGAGAGAAAATGTGGCCGGCAGGGACGTTGGCAGACTGTTAAAATCGAGCGCTGTTTGCTGACATTAAGGCAGAGGTTGCTGTTCTTGCACTCCTCTAGCAGCGTGTAAAAGGTCACTATTTTGAATAAGCAGCATTGAATCTTTGTGTATTGAATATTCTTACATTGTTTGTTGACAGTATGGCTGGTGTCAACACAGGGAAACCTGTTTATGGTTCCCTGGAAGATTTAACTCTGGACAACTAACTTACTAAATTCTTTGTAACATCCTACAGTATTCCACTATTCTATTCATTTCAGAAAATTGTTAATGTCTGAGAATCAAAGGTTCTTGCTGTGCATAGTTGCAGTGGGTACTTCTGATTTATCTGTGTGCAGCTGTCTGTTTCCTGTGTAGCTCGCGACCACAGACCTGGTATTACGGGGGGTGGGCATTAATGTCAGATAACAATGCGGCTTACAGACTGTGGGAACTTTCTTACACAACAAGTGCCAGACACTCAAAACTAAAGAAAACCTGAGGGGTCTAAACAATGGCTGGCAGGCAACTGAAACCTAACAGGCACTGGTAACAAACACGAGGGTAATGTAGAGGATTCTAAACAGGATTAGCAGAGGGGCCATCTAACATGAAGCACATACAATAGCTGACGAGGGAGTAAGAACAGGCATATACTGTATTTCCGTTAGGCATTGTTACATTATTTGTGTAACAAAAAAATACTTCAAGCTTTCAGTTTCTCATGCCTCCTACTGACAATTAACAGAGGAGATCAATAAAATTTAATGAAAGTGCATTGAACATTATACATGTACAGCATGAACAGTAGTGCAGGACACAATAAAAATAAATGTTTTTTTTTTATGTAGCAGACACTTTGGTCCAAAGCAACATACAATTAAGGACTAGCAAGCTGACCTCGCAAATGCTCTCCTAGAAGAATGGCATTTTGACCATATTAGTATAACAGAAACACTTAAAGCTTTCAGCTTCTCATGCCTTCTATAGACAATTAACAGAGGAGATCAATAAATGGCAGCATCAATGAAAGTGACCTGAAATATGTAATGAAAATGCACTGAAAATTAGACATGTACATCATGAAAAGTAACATACAGGACTGTTCAACAGACAGTAATGTAGGACACAATAAAAATAATTAACCCTCTTCACAGGTCCTCCGTAAATGCAGGAACTGTCTTCATTCTACTTCCGGGAATCAGTGACCAGCTACTTACTGACATTAGGGCGGAGGTTGTTCTCCTGGCTCTACTCTGCCAGGGGCCAAAAATTCTCGCTGAAGGCCAACTCAGTGTTACTGTCCATATTTAAGTACAAAATGTTCATTATGGTCATATTTAAGTGTGAAAGGTCGCTATTCTGATTATCGGCATGGATTCTTTCTGGATCTTTTTTTAATGGCCGATGTCGACATCGAGAAACCTGTTTAGGGTTCCCTGGAAGATTTCACTTGGCCAACCAACTTTATAAATGCTTTGCTACATTCCTCAATATTCCTTTTCGGAAAATCATTAATGTGTGAGAATCAAAAGTTCTTGCTGTGCATAGTTGCAGTGGGTACTTCTGATTTATCTGTGTGCAGCTGTCTGTTTCCTGTGTAGCTCGCGACCACAGACCTGGTATTACGGGGGGTGGGCATTAATGTCAGATAACAATGCGGCTTACAGACTGTGGGAACTTTCTTACACAACAAGTGCCAGACACTCAAAACTAAAGAAAACCTGAGGGGTCTAAACAATGGCTGGCAGGCAACTGAAACCTAACAGGCACTGGTAACAAACACGAGGGTAATGTAGAGGATTCTAAACAGGATTAGCAGAGGGGCCATCTAACATGAAGCACATACAATAGCTGACGAGGGAGTAAGAACAGGCATATACTGTATTTCCGTTAGGCATTGTTACATTATTTGTGTAACAAAAAAATACTTCAAGCTTTCAGTTTCTCATGCCTCCTACTGACAATTAACAGAGGAGATCAATAAAATTTAATGAAAGTGCATTGAACATTATACATGTACAGCATGAACAGTAGTGCAGGACACAATAAAAATAAATGTTTTTTTTTTATGTAGCAGACACTTTGGTCCAAAGCAACATACAATTAAGGACTAGCAAGCTGACCTCGCAAATGCTCTCCTAGAAGAATGGCATTTTGACCATATTAGTATAACAGAAACACTTAAAGCTTTCAGCTTCTCATGCCTTCTATAGACAATTAACAGAGGAGATCAATAAATGGCAGCATCAATGAAAGTGACCTGAAATATGTAATGAAAATGCACTGAAAATTAGACATGTACATCATGAAAAGTAACATACAGGACTGTTCAACAGACAGTAATGTAGGACACAATAAAAATAATTAACCCTCTTCACAGGTCCTCCGTAAATGCAGGAACTGTCTTCATTCTACTTCCGGGAATCAGTGACCAGCTACTTACTGACATTAGGGCGGAGGTTGTTCTCCTGGCTCTACTCTGCCAGGGGCCAAAAATTCTCGCTGAAGGCCAACTCAGTGTTACTGTCCATATTTAAGTACAAAATGTTCATTATGGTCATATTTAAGTGTGAAAGGTCGCTATTCTGATTATCGGCATGGATTCTTTCTGGATCTTTTTTTAATGGCCGATGTCGACATCGAGAAACCTGTTTAGGGTTCCCTGGAAGATTTCACTTGGCCAACCAACTTTCTAAATGCTTTGCTACATCCCTCAATATTCCTTAATGTGTGAGAATCAAAAGTTCTTGCTGTGCATAGTTGCAGTGTGCACATCTGCCTTATGTGTGTGCAGGTTTCCTGTGTAACAATCTGCAACCGCAGACCTCTTATTATGACGGGGCATTGGTGTAGACCCACAATGCGGCTTGCAGGCTGTGGAAACTTTCTTACATAGCAAGTGCCAAACACTCAAAACTGAAGAGACCACGAGGGGTCTAAACAATATCAGGCAGGCAACTCAAAAACAAAAACAGGTACTGATTACAAACACGAGGAAATGCACAGGACGTGCATGGATTCAGAACTGGATTAGCACAGGGACCTGGTCCTGTCACGATAATTGTGTTATTGCACAATACTGTATATATGCAGGGTGGGCCTGACCCACCCAATCACAAGGCTGGCCCACCCAGTCTCAGTATAGTTTTTTTATATGTATATTATATTTATATATTTATTGATATGTAATTGCCCCTCCCCCAAAAAAAAATCTTCCTGGCCCTCCCTGTGACTGACAGCTGGAGCCGAGCCTGTTTTTACGTCCCACAGATCAGCGCCGTAGTGTCACACTAATGGGATGTTCTAGCGCCAATGTGCCAGGCAGCCGTATACTGTGATGTCAGACCAGAACGGGGACAGAAACAACCGCGAGTACTGTGCCCCCGTCTGCCTCTCTGGGAGACACAACCAGTCCCCTTCTTACACCTCTGCCGACACCGTAGGCCACCCTGGGACAGGCAACAGGGGCGGTCCAGGTCTGGGGCTGGAGGCCAGCAGAGGGTCAGGCTTGGGGCTGGAGGCCAGCAGAGGGTCACGCTTGGGGCTGGAGGCCAGCAGAGGGTCAGGCTCAGACTTGGGAGGCCAGCAGAGTGTCAGGCTCAGACTCGGGAGGCCAGCAGAGGGTCGGGCTCGGGGCTGGAGGCCAGCAGAGGGACGAGCTGATGAACGGGCAGGAGCCATTTGGGCGACAGCTGCAGGCAGATAGGCAGACAAACGGGCGGGAGCCATCTGGACGATGGCAACGAGGCACTGGGCAGAGCAGGGACGCCGGGCAGTGAGGCACTGGGCAGAGCAGGGACTCCGGGCAGTGAGGCACTGGCCAGAGCAGGGACGCCGGGTGGTGAGGCACTGGGCAGAGCAGGGACGCCGGGCGGTGAGGCACTGGGCAGAGCAGGGACGCCGGGCGGTGAGGCACAGGCCAGAGCAGGGACGCCGGGTGGTGAGGCACTGGCCAGAGCAGGGACTCCGGGCGGTGAGGCACTGGCCAGAGCAGGGACTCCGGGCGGTGAGGCACTGGGCAGAGCAGGGACGCCGGGCAGTGAGGCACGGGCCAGAGCAGGGACAGCAAGGCATTTGGCGTAGCATCATCACCTCCCTTATTTCAGAAGGCTATGGAACAAGTGCTTCTCGGACTGCACCTCAAGACTCTGGATGCAGTCCTGGGCAGGCTAGAGGAGTATGGCCTGCACCTCAAGCAGGAGAAGTGCTGACTTTTCCAGGAGTCTGAGGAATACTTGGGCCACATAATTGATGCAATGGGGCTTCATAAATCACCAGAGAAGGTGCGTGCCCATGTGGAAGCACCAGCACCAAGGGATGTCGGCCAGCTACGTTCTTTTCTGGGAAAGCTGAACTATTATGGACATTTCATTCACTGTCCTGAAATCATTGAATGAGCTTCTAATTAAAGAAAAGAAATGGCAGTGGACATCAGCCTGTGAGTCAACATTCCAGAAAGCAAAAGCACTCCTAACATCGTGGGAAGTACTGACCCGCTACAAGCCTGAGCTGCCCCTCCACCTTCCATGTGACGCTTCACCTTATGGGGTCAGAGCTGTGCTTCTGCACGTCATGCCTGATGGCAAACAAAAACCTATAGGGTATAGCATCATGCACTCTCAGCAAAGTGGAACAAAACTATGCTCAGATCGAGAGGGAGGCGCTGGCGATAGTCTTTGGAGTATGCAAGTTCCACCAGTACCTCTATGGTAACAAATTCATCCTGCTCACTGACCCCATCTTAAGCCCACTAAAAAGTACATCGTCGATGGCTGCAGCCCGAATGCAACGTTGGGCACTCTTCCTGTCAGCACATGAGTACACCATTCAATACCGGAAAGGTGCATTACATGCAAATGCCGATAGACTTTCACGGTTACCACTCCCCCACGCTCATAAAGAGAAGCTAAGCGCAGTAGATGTATTGTATCTCATACAACTAGGTTGCATCATATGGGGCATGAGAGTGGTTGTGCCACTAAAACTGCGCCCCCGGGTTCTGAGAGAGCTTTACACAGTACATCCAGGGGTGGTGAGGATGAAGAGTTTGGCGCGCAGCTATGTTTGGTGGCCCGGCATCGACTCTCAAATTGAGCTCCAGGCTAAATCCTGCCACTCCTGTCAGAGCGTACGAAAAGAGCCTGGGCCAGCACCTCTACACCCTTGGATGTGGCCCTCCAGTCCTTGGGAAAGGATACATGTGGATTTTGCGGGTCCATTTGAAGGACATATGTACCTAGTCACAGTGTACGCACATTCCAAATGGCCTGAGATTTATATCATGGACAGCACCACAGCCAGTAAGACCATACAAGTGCACAGGGGTCTTTTTAGTCGCTATGGCATTCCACACATTCTCGTGAGTGACAACGGACCTCAGTTCTGTTCTGAAGAATTTGGCATTTCTGGAGTCCATTGGAGTGAAGCCCATCCACTCAGCGCCATACCATCCTGCCAATGGCTTGGCAGCAACGCCTTGATGTGCTTCTGTTGGCATACCGTAACACCCCCCACGCAACAACAAAAGAAACAACAGCTATGTTGTTCCTCGGGCACAAGCTATGCACTCGGCTAGATTTCCTAAAACCCAGTGTTGCTGGGGCAGTGTACAAGTCTCTACAACAAGGCTCTAGGGATAGACAGTTTGGGGTGGGAGACCCTGTCCTTGTGCGCGATTAAGTCTGAGAAACTGGCACAGGGGGTTGCCATGGAGAAGACGGGACCAGTGTCGTATAAGGCAGATGTAGGAGCACAAGGGGTATGGAAGAGCCATGTGGACCAGATACTGACACGTCCTGATCCAGAACCTCAACAGATTGCAGTGAACTCTCCTGTAAGCCCCCCGATGTTACTACCTCAGAGTGATAGTTGCACCACACTTCACCCTAGTATGCCTCACCATATGAAAAGTGATGATCAGGTGCCTGAGATCACCAAACCACCAAAAACACACCAGTACACTGAACTGCCAAAGTTTGGACATACTTGGGTAACTGAGACTGTAAGATGCTATCCTGCGAGGATCATGAAACCACTCTATGCTACTGTGAGGAGTGAACACTGAAAAAGTGAACATACGAAGTGTAAGACTGTTCGAGTTCTGAGACATTGTTTTCAACATACGAATTATTTGCTGGTGGTAAGAACTCCCAGCTTGATGTAAAAAAGGGGTGTTCCTTTGATGTTGTGTAAAGGAACCATTTATCTTATGTTGTGTTACAGAATATATCCTTAGTGTTATTGACGACGTATCTCAGCGGGGAGGAGATGTTATACACTCACCTAAAGGATTATTAGGAACACCTGTTCAATTTCTCATTAATGCAATTATCTAATCAACCAAT
>JAODKM010000016.1:165554-182828 GCA_026780845.1 Petrocephalus sullivani | reverse complement strand
CTTTAAGCATAGAATTGCTCCATTTTTGGTTGCTGTTGTCCACAACTATTTTTCCCCTAGTACCAAGATCCAAGCAACAACAATTTACCAGGGGGGGCAGGCTGAGGTTGGAGTGATCGCTTGCACGATCCAGATTAAACCGAACACTAATGTTGATATTGTAACCTCCAATGTTTCTCTTACAAGCTCCTTAATGTAAACCAAGAAATGAGCCAATAGTCCAGGCCTCTGATGCTAGTTGTTAAACTATCCCTCTGTAGTTGATTGCTGGAGCACAAAGGTTGATCATGCTAGTCATGCTAAAGTATGAGCCACCTTTCCATATGGCCGGACACTGACCGGTTAAAATTAGGCTTGTTAATATTCCCTGCAATACAGTCACAACGTACTGCCGAAACTTATTTTCCTGGGAGCAAACAGTAGTGTTATCAAGCTACATCCATCTATTTTAACTCCCTTAATGTCCTTGATCCTTTCACTTAGTCAGTTTAGAAATAGACGAGTTTAATTACTCTGCCGTACCTCAATAGCTCCTATAATTACCAAGCCAGATGTGAAGCACCATAAGCTGTAGATATCTGTCCCTGGTTTCTAAACAAAAAGAACAGGGTCACAAAAAAAGGTTCAATTACGTTTAATTTCAACAATTATTTAAAAATGCAGGTTTTGTTTTTTAATTTTCCTGTGGTCTCTTAATTTTTTCCAGGGCTGTATGTGAATGACCTCTCAGGTGCAAGGTGGGCCTGAGGTTTATTGTGGCCACTCACCAACAGGATTGCGGGTAGGATTGCAGGATTGCGATTGCAGGATTAGGGGAGTTCACCCTTTGTCCGTGTAGGATTCATTTTACACTCTGTGTGATGTACAGAGGACCGTGTGTATGAGCGTGTGCCCTGTCATGGGGCAGGCATCCCATCCAGGTGGTCTCCTGGCTTGCCCATCCTTGGAAGTCATTTGCATTTCCAACACCCTCATTTCTTGTGACAGTCACATCCGTGGCACCTGCACTTTATAGCACTGTCACTGCACTATGTCAGCAGATGGTCTACTTTTTGCACTATTTTTGTACTGTATTTGTACTATTTTGCAATGCATTGTATTGTTTTTCTTCATTATTTTGCACTATGTTTAGTCTTTTGTAAGAGCCGTGGCTGAACAAACAAGCGTTCATGTGCACCTTTTTATTTATTGGGTTCTTGCTTTATTTGGAAGATGTTGTGTATCTTCAATACTGCTTGTAACTTGTAACTGCTGATTCATTGGAAACTCAACCTAGCTGCACTTATGCCTAGACCACACTTGACAGCACGTATTTTTGTAAAAAGCAAAGTAAGGCTAAATTAAATAACCCTAACTCTAGAATCTTGAAAAGCTGCAGGATAGTCAGAACCCTGGGCTAGATAACCAGATATAGAAAAAGGATAAGATGATGTGTCAGGTGACTCTAAGTCCATCACGTTTGTTTTCTGGCTTAGCTGATAAATCTGGCATATAATTACTTGTTTCCCCAGACGTAAGTGATTAATGCCTTATTATAATGTAGAAATATGCTTTATAGAATCTGCAGCAACGTAATTAATCCCTCAGTTTTACTCTCAACAATAGGAAGTTAAAAATAAAGATTGATGTTCTGAATGTTGATAAAAAGGTAATTATTGCGATGCATATATAAACCAAATGGGCTGGTACTCTCCAAAACAAAGGATAGGTGACCTATCCTAGAAGCTCATGTTTTCCGCAGCATAATGGCTGCTAGTTACATCAAGGGGGAATACACCGGCTATTAGAACAATAAATAAAAAATAGGAAAATGTTCCCTGACTCTCTCCTCCAAAGTGACTCAATGTTCAGATCTGGTGACGCTGCAGGCCATGGGAGATGTTAAACTTCACTTTCATGTTCATCAAACCACTCTATGACCAGCCTTGCTCTGTGAGAATTAGTGCATTATCATCCTGATGCATGGCACCACCTTCAGGGTACAATGTTGAATCTTGAATCTTGAATGAATCTTGAATGAACATGGTCCTCAAGAATGGTTCGATAGTCCTTGGCAGTGATGTGCCCAGGTACAACAAGTAGTGGGCCTAGGGAATGCCATGATATTACAGCCAAAACCATCACTGATCCACCCTAGTGCTGCACTCTGAGCACGCTTCTCCACACCGTAACCCTCCCAGATGTGGGAAAGATAGAGAAGGTGGACTTATCAGAGAACAATACACAGGCGCTTATATAAATATAGCTTCTGGTCCTTCATCTGTTTTTCCTTTGATGCACACGCTTACTCTAGCAGGCCCTGAGATATTGCAGACATTTTGATCGCGCGAAGTGTTATTCTTTTTCCAATGCGACACTGCAGGCCAGAACTATCATGGTGACAGCGCTCAAGCTGTCTGCCGCTTAGCAAGGCTGTGACAGAGTCGCGCTGTTTCCATTAGCACCGCCGCGGGCCATGCACATAAATCCCACCCGTCGTATTAGCCCCGATTAGCGTGCATTCCCTCACTAGCATTTTTGGCACAGATATGCATGCAATGTATATTATATACGAATTTTGTTCTTGGGACATTAAAGTTAAAAGTTAAAAATATTATGTACAGCTGAATGTCCCTGCTAGGTTTATAGCGATAGCTGAACTGAAGTTGCGTACAGGTATAGAGCTTAAATCCCGTCAGGCTCCTTTTCTTACCCCTGTCATGTTCTGTGGGGAAGCACTGAGTTTGTGTATCATTGCTGGCTGCAAGCTGGCTAAAGTTAGCAGAGATTTTACTTCTTTGCTAAAATAAGAGCCCATCTGCGACCCAGAAGAATGACCGTTTTGTGGATGAATCATATTTGTGTTTCACAGAATCAAATAACACCATAAAGCGGCAGCTTAATGTAATATGAATCATAAGGTCAGAGCTTCTCCTCTCATGTGGCCCCAGAAGTTCTGTTTGCACTGGTACTGACAACAATCTGAAAAACAATAGGATATGCTGCTTAGATGCATGATTATATTATTTTTTTTCCATGCATGAGAAACGAGTCTTGAAACTAGAACGCAGATATAAACACGCATATAGTGGAAATCATTATTTTAAAGCTTTTTGATGACTTTACGCCAAATAACGTGATTACCAAAAATGTTATGTCCTTGAAAAGATGTGGGGCTTTGACTTCAAGAAAATGAGATGCACAATATGAAGTGATGTTTAAATCACACTAGAGATTCGCATGAGGAAGTACACCCCATACACACCCCTTTTACAATACGATGCACACATTCCTGAAAGAAGCCATGTTTATAACGCTTTATGAATCCATTATTATTTGTTATTAATGTGTTTATAAAATACTAAAAACATGGCCTAAAGTAATGTGCAACTGAATTCTTGTTACGAATGCAGGTTGAGTTACCTGCGCCCTGTGCCTCCTGTTCCCGAGTTACCTGCGTCTCTTGTTCCCGAGTTACCTGCGCTCTGTGCCTCCTGTTCCCGAGTTACCTGCGCCTGCGTCCTGTGCCTCCTGTTCCCGAGTTACCTGCGCCTCCTGTTCCCGAGTTACCTGTGCCCTGCGCCTCCTGTTCCCGAGTTACCCGCGCCCTGTGCCTCCTGTTCCCGAGTTACCTGCACCTCCTGTTCCCGAGTTACCGGCGCCCTGTGCCTCCTGTTCCCGAGTTACCTGCACTTCCTGTTCCCGAGTTACCTGTGCCCTGCGCCTCCTGTTCCCGAGTTACCTGCATGGTTTGTGCTTTTGTCTTCCAGGTCCTGTGTCCCTGGTCTTGATTTGGCCCTCTTCTTAAGCGCGCCCGGAGTTTGTGCCTTTGGGGGGGGGTTCTGTCACACCATGCCCGTCCAATCCCCCTGTGTGCCACGCCCCCTCGTTGTCCTCGTGTGAATTCCTGTTTTTCCCAGCTGTTTCTCGTTCGTGTCATTAGTGCTATGTATTTAAGTCCGCGTCATTAACGTCATGCGTCTTGGTGTGCTGTTCCCTGCCTGTCTCTCGTTGGAAATAAACCTTTGTGTTCACCGTGATGACTCAGAGTCCTGCTCCTGCTTCCCCACTTAGCACCTGGCACCCCATTACATGATACTTATTCACTTGTTGTTCTGAAACCCTGTACATTATCAGATGCTTTGTTAAAGAACACACCAAATGACTCCCATTTAATTAAAGTTTCAATATTTGTATTTATCTGGAAACAGTGCTGGCACTTCCTTCAGGTAAGGGACCTTAATTACCTGTGTGCACCAATCATCATTTCAAAACTAAACAATTTCTGAAGTAATCACTGCCATTAAACGAAAGTGATATGTTGATTGGATGGAGAGAGTACGTGACTTGATTGTTATTGAATTAGACAAATAAACATTTTGCAGCAATTACCAAAAACAAATCAATAATAATACAAATTAAAATGTAGATTACTGAAGTGACTTTAGAGAGTAGATGTTCTCTGTACTATATCAAGGGGTTAGGCGTTAGTGTAACAGGAGTAGTATAGCGGGAAGACGGACAAGGCTAAGATAATTATTGGGCAGAAGGTCAGGCAGCTAATGCCAGCCAGCTGTAGGCTGCAAAACAAATGAGTGCCTGTTTGTGATGATTACTGTACCTGATGAGGCTCAACAGCAAATCACAGATATAACATAGCAGATATATATCAGTCGTGTCACTGGAAATATCTGTCAAACATACATCCTCCTGGTTTTATAAAACAAAGCATAAGGTTGACTGACACTCAGATAATGTTAAATGGAAAATCCTGCGGGCAAATCATGTAAGTGCCTTCATTATTGGCATAACAGGCAAACCGATGACGAAATTGCAGTCACCACTGCTGCCCAATGGATATTATCACTTGTACACTTGCTTTTAGATGGCCAAAATTTGCATGTTCATGACAAAGCTTCTCTGGAAGAAACAGCGCGGAAATACTCCATCCCCTAAAGAAAGTCATTGCCATGACATTAGGAGAAAAACTTTTTCTACTTTCCTTTAAAATGTCAGGGTTCTCCCTAGTTCAGAATTCTTCTTCTACTGAAGTGCATTCTCAAAGTCCTTGGTCCTCTCTACTGTCACTAGTGATTATATTCTGGCTTGCGATCGAAAATATTTGAAAATGGCTTGTTGTAAAACAGAAATGTGGAGCTGCCTGTCTGGTTCGTTCAGTTTTAATGGACTCTCCGCTGTCCCAGACTGAAGCCTATGTTTAAAGCAATGAGACAAACATGTAGTATCCATCACTGGCTGTGTCTGGGTTCCTTTCAGCCTCAAACTGGTTTATATACCCAGCATTTTCTTCTCAGGATGAGGACTTCACAGTGCTGGTGGCTTTTGTTCTAAGGTACTTCAGAACTGACGGTTGGCTTGTAAGTGTACATCATCTCTTCAGCAGGATGTGACTGTTTGCCAGAATATTGTCATTTATGTCAACAGAGAGATTTCTTCTTTATGGTTAATTAAAATTGAATTTTATTAGACGAGAGAAATATCCACAAGAAAGAATCCATAGAAAAGAATCGTTTTGGAGAACTTATTTTCTTATTATTTTGTTTTCAAGCCGAATATTCTCCCCTGGGCCCCATGAACTATATTGTACTACACCATTTTTTTTTAATGAAAGCATATCATAACAATTCTGTTTATAAATATTTGAAGGAGTACATTTACCTCAAGATTCTTTTCTTATTATTAGGCATCATTACATATTATTAGACAAACCCCGCTGCTTGACCATCAGTCACACCAGAATGGTTTCTTACTAGTTATCATGGTTTAATATAAACTGGCAATTCTAATTGGGAACACAATTGCAAAACACTTCAGAGTACGATATTATTGTATTACATTGTCCTTAATACACTGATCACAGCACAAAAAAAGTGTCAAAAAAATCAGAACAGTGGATGATAAACAAGACACAATGTATGATTAAAATAAATGTTCCCTACTCCAGTACATATATGAACAAAGGATTTTCTTGGCACTCTAGGGCAGTAACTCGCAATCCGGTCCTCAGGGACCCACAGCCGGTCCACATCTTTGCTCCCTCCCAGCTCCCTGTCAGACAGCCCACGTTTATCCTCCCTCCTAGCTCCCTGCCAGACAGCCCACGTTTATCCTCCCTCCTAGCTCCCTGCCAGACAGCCCACGTTTTTGCTTCCTCCCAGCTCCCTGCCAGACAGCCCACGTTTATGCTCCCTCCCAGCTCCCTGCCAGACAACCGACGTTTATACTCCCTCCTAGCTCCCTGCCAGACAGCCCACATTTTTGCTTCCTCCCAGCTCCCTGCCAGACAGCCCACGTTTTTGCTCCCGCTCAGCTGCCTGCCGAACAGTCCACATTTTGGCAAAAGCATGGACTGTCTGTGGGTCCCCGAGGACCGGACTGGGAAACACTGCTCTAGGGCATCCAGAAATACATTTTAATTAGATTATTTATGCAATTTACCTGCTACATTTCCGGTCCCAAACAAAAGTCTTGATGTAGACACATTTGTTTATGTGCACTTCTTCTTTCTATTCATTCTGGTCATGCAGCCCTAGCGCATTATTGTAGTTTATTGCATTGTTCAAGCAACGGCTTTACATCCAGGGTACCATGTTTGAAACATGCCCAGATAAAACAGCACAGGTACTGATATTTAGCTTTTGTATCTGGTTTGCAATTCAGTGGTAAAATGGAGTCAGGTCTCCAACGCAAACATCTGCCTGTTATGAAGATTCAGAGGGTGGTGGTCTCAAGATGCGGTGGTGTGCAGGTCAGCGGTCCTGGTCTCTATGCTTGTGATCTAAAGGTTGCCGATTCAAATCCTGTTATCAGTAAAATAGCCATTATCAGGACCCGTGAGCAAGGCTGTTAACTCTCGAAATACTCCATGGACACCAGGAAAATAGATGATTGTCCTTTGACTTGAAGCTTTACTCTCAACTGTGTATACAAGTGTGCAAATCTCAAAGGAGAAGATACGTGTAAACAAAAGAATTCCAAGTTATTTGTGCCAATAAAGTATCAATACATTTTTAAGATGGTAACGGTTAAAATAGACAACCAGTGTGTCCAGATTTAAACCATTCGCTGGATAAAAACCACACAACATAGGACACAATAAATGACCACAGCGACGACAGAGGGTTAGGGTCTATACGCCATACTTCTGGAGAAGTTCTGACTGCCACTGGCGCTTACGTTGGGGGAACTCGCGCGGGATTTTGATCTTGTGGAAGTCCTGGATGCACTGCTCCATCTCCTCCTCGGTGCTCAGCTTCTCTGCCAGCTTCCGCCGGTTGAGGCCACCTTCTCGCGGGCCCCCGCTACCCACCAGTGACTGGAAGAGCTCGCTATTGCGTCTCTTGTCGGGCAGCTGCATCCACTGCACGGAGCCTTTCTTGGAGGGCCGGCCCAGGGTGAGAGTGCTTGGCTGGCGGGAGGCTGGCTGGAGGCCTTGGCCAGGGGTCAGCAGGCCACCGTCGGCCAGGTCGTCCTGGGGGGAGGAGATCTCTGAGTGCGTCTCGGAGCTGGAGGTGGACAGGTCGTTCAAGGAGGCACCGCTCTCGCTCCCCTTGGCTGGGAGTTTCCCGGCCTTACGTTCCTCGGACTCCTGCTTGGGGCATGATGTCCTGGTGGGGGGTCCTGTTCGGGGGCGGGAGGCACAAGAAGACACGGTAGTGAAAATGAAATTTCAAATGTTTACATATAGACCATGCAATGCCATGCAGTATTAAAGCTGAAACCATGAAGCCTTGTTAACGTCAATGACACACCCAGTGGAATTATAACAGCTATCAGAAATACATGCAAACAAATGAAATGATGCAGTTAAACATGGCTAAAGTAATGACGATGCTCAAGTGACAAAGTCATTATTAGATAAGAAAATGTTTTTTAACCAGTGTAAACCAATATTGGACAGATTCGTACGGTGTCTAGTCTTGATTGTAACCTATGTGGTTGCAATAAAGGTTGAACTTGGAATTCTATACAAGTGGCTCCTGACTCCTCATTTGGCGGGGAAGAAACACCACAGCACATAAAACAATATTTTGACTTACAGTAGCAGGGGCTACAGAATTGTCATGTGGATAAATAACTATCACCTCTCATGTGTCATTCCACTGGGTCTGAAACCCGGTTCTTTACTAATTTTCACATTTAAAATGATTCTGGGCCCAGTTCCCATATGAAATTAAATGTCGACAAAATTAAACCTCATCAGATAGTCATTATGGATCAGAGTTAATCCCAGGTAGACTCGCTGGAATAATGATGAGATACTCCAGCTATTGGTAAAAATATTTTACATATTTATTTACAAATATGCTTTTTTTCCTCATATGGGATAACAAGGACATCTAAAATTGTGAGACTTTGGAAGCGCAAAACAAAGACCCCAAATATCATTTTCACTAGAGCCTGAAAAAAAAATTGCACATATAGACAATCAATAGAATATATGCTTTTTGTGTACTTTTGAAATATTTTGATGAAACGTAATGTTCCAGTAAAAGGAAGAAAGATGGCAAAACTGCAGCAACAGGATCTTGCAAAAATAGCATTGGAATCAAAGTAAATAATTAAGCCTACACTGTGTGATTTACTCCCCGAGAGGCCACTGTATTACAGTATGAAGCAATTACTAGATGCTGCTCACAGTGAGTTTTTCAGCTGGACTCTTCAGGGAGAAATAGTCAGATACCTACACGCCCAAATATAGAGATTCCATCCAAAAGGGCACAGATACACCCATCCAGACCATATTTGTGTCTATTCTGTCCTTTTATGCAAAGCGTAAATGGCACCATTCCTCAAACGTTAGATGTTGAGTAGTAACGTTGATGCAATTATAAGCAGAAGTGCCACCACTGAGAGCCTAGTTGCTCATGGGAGAGCCTTGTAGTGATGTGGGAGTATTATGAGGCCGCTGATTAACAGAATGGCTGTTCATTGATGCCACAAACACTCGTGCGACTGTGGCGGTAGCTTTCAGAGAGCAGTAAGGCCAGATTGGTGGCTGCTAGACATAAAGGCGAGTCGAGGCACAAACGTAGGAAACAAAAATGGGTTAATAAGGCTGTCACTCACACACTCAGATGCTGTCTCAATGTTGCCCATTTTTCACATGTATGGAAGGTGTAATGGATGCTGCACCATACCAAGATTTGTTTCTTTGTCACCAGAACCAACATGAGATTAATGACTTGAGGATATGTTGCAAATATAAGCCAACAGAACCATGGTAGGGATTCGACTGGCCTGAATTTGAAAGCGATTAATTGTTGAAACACTTCAGCACACAACAATGAAATGTGTCCTCTGCATTTAACCTGTATGTGACATCGAGACGTTTCATCAGGTAGGTATTTCAGCATCCGGGGAGCAGTGCTTGGGGTCGGTACCTTACTCAGGGCACCTTGCTGGTCAGAGATTCAAACCAGCAGCCTCAATGATGAGTGCGCTTCAGTGAATATTACGACATGTTTCATGTTCGCCAAGACCATCAACATGTTGAAAGCAGCATGGGCTGTAATTAAAACTGAATCAGAAATTCTACATGCTGTATAGACGGCTTCATGAGCACGTTGACACGTGTTAAATTATGCAACATACTTTTTCCAGATTGTGAAGACATCAACCAGTAAAGAATTTACACTTAAAAGGTTTTCTCCACCAAAGCACACACCAGAAACAATAGAGTGAATGAACCGTAGGTTAAAAATAAAAGCGGATTTGAAAAAGTGTGGCGCACAAAACCCTACTAAGCTTTGAAGTCTGTTTATTCTGCATGGCAGTCCAAGGCTCAAATCTTTAGTTTGCATATCTTAAACCAAACACTCACATCACAATGAAAAACGCTAAGCAGCTTTGTGGGATTGAGGGTCCAGACAAAACAGTTCCCAGGAAACAGTCCTCGTCGGGCAGCTGTGGATGGAGTTTGGGTTAAACCACCGGATATTTCTCTAAAGTAAATGAGAGAGTTTGACTGTGTGACCATAGAAGTAACTACAGCAAAACCTCAATGTCAGTTTCATTGCATCTTTGTTAGTACACCTACAGCCTCTTTATTTTTAAGAAGGTAATACTTTATTTCTGCATATATGCTAGACCTGTTTCATTTCGACCAGTCAGGTTTCTGATTTACCCCATCCTACTTTAATAAGTTCAGCCCCACTAAGTGTAACAGAAAGGCAGATGTCTGCAGGTTTCAGTACATTACACTGCATTCTTTGAGCAGAGGCCCATAACAAAACATAAAAGGCACTGGTGTGCAGCTCAGCATGTTCAAAAGGCTGCTGAATCACATCCTGTGATCAAAGAGTTTATTCTCCATTGGGCCCTTGAATGAGGCCCTTGACCCTAGTTGCTCCAGGTACTGTCTGACCCTGCTTTCTCAAATGTACCTCGCTTTGGATAAATGAATCTGCTAAATAGATAAACTTGGCAGAAGACCACAAGCCGTACTCAAAGTAGGGGTGCACCTATCTGATATACGAGATCGGTATTGGCACCGATCCATTCATAATCTGGCGGATTGGGCATTGGCTGGATGTGACCGATCCATGCCCAATACTAACTTATTTTTCAGCAGTCTATAGAAAGACAGCTATTTATTGTTAAATTTATTTATTCAAACAGTCGCAGGATGTGCTCTAGCAGCATTAAAGCTGAACGCTAACACTGCCACTGCCTATTTGCCACTCAGTGGGTGTGAGCACGGTGACTTCCACCTGCAGTGACATCATGCACATACCCTCTGCAGTCGGAGGAGCGTAAGAATATCAAATAAGAGGATGGCGATAGCAAACTCAAGCTGCATGCGTGCAGAGCAAACTAACAAACATGTTTGTAATCCGGAAGCATTTTACGCTTGAAACAGCGACTACATGCTCAGCGATTTGCAATCTTTGCAAAGTACTGAGAGGTGGAAGCAGCATTTAGTGGAAAATCCCACTAAACAAAGTGCACGCATAATACAAGTGAGATAATACAAGCAATATGAAAATAAAACTAAGGATGATTTGGGAGTCACTAGCTTGGGCTGTTTTGCACACTCACTACAGCTTGTGATACATGAGGGGCTTCTATCACAATGAAGTGTAAGTGACGCTGTTGGCAGTGGGAGAAACGCTGTGGGGCATTTTAAGCATTTGCCACTTGTGTACTGTATACAGTCTTGGAAGATACTCAAACTGAACTGCCAATGCCTCAAAAACGAGAAAAACAAGATGTACAAAGGAGGAACAGTACATTATGTATCTTTCTAATAGCCTAATAAACAACACTTTATGGCATACATTTTTTTCATTTGTATTTACTAGTTTAAAAAAAAGAGCTCTGGTACTCATATCAGCCGATACCCTCTGTTCAGGTATTGGAATTGTATCGGGACTGAAAAAGTGCGATCAGTGAACCTCTAACTTAAAGTAGCCAACCTCGGTGCCAAAACAGACGAGTGTCAGAAGAAGTGAACATTCTATTCATCAGGGGAAGGTATTCACCAGATCCAGCGGACTGATGTGGCAGTTGCAGCAACGGTGGTAATAGAGGAAGGAAATGGATACACTTTGGAAGGGCAGTGCTGGGTGATAGGGACTATTAACTGCCCAGCTGTTGTGGAGTGGAGCAGTCTGGTGTCTTCGCAGGGTTGATGATGTCCTGAAGATAATGAGCTCCCCAGCTGTTCACTGCCTTTCCGGGCCAGACCCAAAGCCTTGAACTCGACTGGAACAAAACAAAGACTCCTGTGTCTTTAAGACCAGATTAACACTTTTGTTACAGCAATTTTCTTAATTGTTCATTATTTTTAATGAGAAATATACCAGTCAGCTGTGCTACATGGATGCCTGCTCTGCTCAGCCCAGCGTACAGTACTCCAGCACAGCGACGGAGCTTCCCTGGATGATGTAACCCGGCCTGGATGGAGGACCGTCAGTTGTGGTGGATGGCATGTGACCCCAGATGACCCCTCCAAAATACTCATCTCACTCACAAGCTGAGATGAACAATCACTGAAGCGCTCTCTTAGCTAACTCCGTGTCCTTTCAGTCTCATCTGACTGAGGCCTGTGGAAAGTGGCAGGCTACCTGGATTAAAATAAAAAATGGAAAAAAAACGTGTCTCTGCATCTTCAATTTAGAGGATGTCAGCTGTGATGCCTTGTGTTAAAATAGCACTCAGGTGGTGACGGAGGAAATCCGAGGCGAGGTTCAGCCCAAGGTGAATTATTTTCTCCCACTGGAGTGCGCCATTATCAAATAATTAAGCAAAAAACGAAATACAAAAGAATAAGTAAAAAATAATACTTTCTATAACTAAACCTCTAACAAAAACAGTGACACGCAGAATTAAAGTAGTATTATGCGATTACTTATGCATTAAACACAAACTAAGTCTTAGATACATGCTGATCTTATGTTCCTTCATTTTTAATGAATTGTGACAAATTTTTATCTCAAGCAAGTATAGTATTATGTGTTGGTATATCTATTAATTTGTAAACCTTTGTGAGCTGTTTAAGGAACAAATAATGAATAGCACATGTAAAATACTGATCTCATGTTTAGTCATCATTAATGAATTGTGATGTATCAACAAAGCACTTATTATATTCATTATTAAATCTGTTAATTCTGCAATTCCTTTGCGAACTTCTGGAGAAACAAGCAATGAATAACACGTGAAATACCATCTAATATTTGCTCAACATTTTTATCAATCATGACGTATTATATTTGTTACTGCTAATTATTTGCATCCCCATTAGCAAAGTGTTACCATAAAAACTTGAAAAATGGCAAAATGAACAAAAATAAGCATTATTGTGCAGTCCTGTCCACACGTGCACTACACAGCCCCACACATGTCACAGGAAGGAAGGGATCCAAACCTACCCAACTTCCTTCTTATATAAGGGCAGCTCCACCCTTGGGCTATACTAGTGCCTAACCCCCAACCCCCATACCTGCTTCTTGGAGAAGACTGCAGTTCTTGGTAAACAACCAGTATTCACTTAAAACATACATCTGCTTTCCATAAACTATTACAAAAAATATTTGTCACGGCCTAGCCTGAGGCACCTTGGCACAACAACAACGTTTAGATCAGCACTTAATCACTTTACAACCTGGCAGTGATAGTTACTGAGTCACTGGCTGCACGCTGATAGCTCTTTGCCAGGATGGAAGTCTGGCACCGATGTAGTTCTTGGTAAAAAATCCTGGAAAAACACTGCTCTTCTTAATTAAACAAGTACCTGTTAGTCTGGGAACCTGAGCTGCCTTGATCAACGGAAACCTCTGGCCATGGAGCATCTGGGCGTAAATGGGCAAAGGGCAAAGTGAGGGAAGCCGAGGATGCTTGCGGAATGAAGCGAGAACTCAGGGTCAGACTCATCGACATCGCAGTGACGCTGACCTCACGGCCCAGTTAAAACACGCCCACATGCTCAGCCAGGGTGGAAGCCTCCTAATGGCTGTGACGAGGTCACATGCCATTACGGCGTGTCCCAGCAGCCCAGGCGGAAGGCAGGTCGGTAATGATACTGTCTGCCAACCCTGACATATGTTTCTGCTTTCCACAATAGGCATTATATACAGCATATTATATGCCAGATTGTTCCAGTTTTGGTGCCCACATGCCACGAAGCACCTCAGCTGGGAGAGTGTTACATTGAAGATCTAAAGGTCCCTGGTTCAATCCTGGGTTCTGGCAGCGAACAGCAGAGATAGTGGAGCAGGCAGCCGGTGGGGGCTGGCTCAGCCTTCATCAGCAAGGTGTAGTTCCATGGTGTCCGCTCATCTTTTTCAGATTTCATCAACTCTGAGCTTTTAGTAAAACTCTCCCTAAATGAGCTTAATGGGCAGAATGGCCTCCTATTGCTTGTAAATATCTTATGTTCTTATCTGCACTACACATCCATCTTCTAAATGTCTATCACAGCATGTGAGTCCTGGGGGGGGGATATAGGATATAGGATTCCAGTCCATCTCATGGCACATACAAGCCTGCAGCTTCTGTCCCACACTTTGTCAGCCCTGCTCTGGAAGTATGGAGTTTTCTTAATAGTATACATGGGGGTGAGGGCCCCATTAAAGACTGGCACCTCATCCGGGATGTTCCCCTGCCTTGTGTTCTCTATTCAAGCTCGCCAATTGGCATAGGCTCGCCCTATTCTGGTTGTAGGACGGATTGATGGACGTATGGCTGAAGTGTTCAGTTGTAAACCTATGATTACCTGCAGACTGGAAGAAACTGGATCTGTGCGATACATAAGGCAACTAACACAAATTTGAGCTATTGATATGTAAGTGGTGTATTATCCACCCATGAAGAAATGCTTGGAGGATTAAGCATTTTTCGAGTGGAATTGTCAGTCTACATTACATAAAAAAAAAATATATCATTTATTATTTTTATTTTTTATTAGCTTAATGGATAACACATTCATACAGAAGATTGGCATTCACTAAAGATTGGCATTCACTAAATGCATGTATTTCATAGAGGAAGACCGAGAGCATCTATGCAAAATTGCAGGCTGTCCAAATGTTGCAAATGTTTCCATAAACTTCCACGTTTAAACTTCCATACGTTTAACCTTCCTGATGATTCTTGTAAGTCTTTGCAGCCTGTGGAGGGTGAGGTTACCCCAGAATACCGTACCGTACCAACTTTATTTATAGAGCACAGTTAAAACAACCAAGTTGACCAAAGTGCTTTACATATTGACTATAAAATATAGTACAAAGCTATACAGTAAAACACTAACTGTAAATAAAAATAAAATAAAAAAATAAATAAAACAGAATAAAACATAAAAATTAGAATTAAGACAACACAGTGTAACAATTCTCACTGCTGGTTAAAAGCCAAGGCAGGATGGACATGATAATGCATCTATCAGCACGGACAGGAGTCCTGGAATTGACTTCACCCCCGAGCAATCTCAGATCCCTGCTCATTTCTTTGTCAGCTGACCAGGTAAAGCTGAAGCAGGTTATTATATGGCTACAGCGAGATCTTTTAAGCCAACCGTTTCAATAGTTGTGCATTCTTCTCAGCCGTTATAAAAATCTTTTTTACACTTCACTTCCTCCAGCTGGAGTTCTTTTTTTATTTGTAAAAAATGACAACCCCCCCCCCCCCCAATGTCTGAATTCCGCGCACTGAATGTCCTCACGCATGTCAGTGCCGGAGCTGTTAATTCATGCATTGTGTGAGTAAATGCGAACAACTTCATTTTTTAATGTTTCCGCAGCTCAAAACGGCACTTAATGCACTGTATAATCGACAGGCTAATTTTACCATTTCTTATGCTGCCCGCAACTTGATGAGGACACATGAGGATCTACACTCTCGTAGTTTTCTCCTTCAGCAGTAATTGTTCTGGTGTGATATTATTTTTTATTTATCATATAAAACTGAGAAAAATGAAACGGACAGCATAAGAGTGACAAGACTGATTAGTGTGGAATAAAGATCAGATTATGGAATCTGAAAATGCAGAAATACATCTTTGTTTGGTGATAGTTTGGTGGCGTGATGGCTAGCATTGTTTTTTCACACCATCAGAGTGTGGGGGGGGACTTGAATCCTGCCCCCGCTTTGAGTGTCTGGGTTGCTTGGTTTCTTTCTGCCGTCCAAGGCTAACTGCATCACTATCTTGCCCGTGGTGTATAACTGTGTGTGCTACTGTGCATGAGCCTTGCGATGGACTGGCATCCTGCCCCAGTCTTGTGCCCCTGTCGCTGCCTGTGGGCAGCCCCGTCCATAAGCCTGACCAGGACGAGGGTGGAGGATGGATGGACGTGTATGTCGCTCTGACAATCTTTTACAGATTATTTTACATCGTACTTACAGGGTTGGGAAGGTTACTTTTGGAATGTAACAGGATATAGGTGGGTACCGTGTTAAAAAATATAATAAATAATGTAACTATTTTGATTACTTAATGAAAGTAATGTAACTTATTGCATTTGATTATTATGTAAGTATTTTCTTACAAATATTTTAAGCTGGGCAATGAAGCTAAAAGTCCCACTGTCTGGAGATATGCCAAAAGATGGCTTTTCTGCACAGCAAAAAGATTCAAGTCAACAAAATGAATGTTATATTTTACCTATGAACTTTTTACAGAAAAGAATATATTCAGATGTAACCCCTTTGTAATCACCAACATTTTAATTCGTAACTTATTCGTAACTAATTTAATAACGGCACAGAATTTTCCTCAGTAACTGTAACAGCCTGCAAATACATTTATTTTGCAGTTTAATTACTTAACACTGTATATGTATCTAGATTCTCTCTAGCACTCTGCCTGGCTTTGCCACTGTGATTAATGTGCTGCAGCTGGATATGACTGTAGACCCCAGACAGCAAATCCAAGTCTTCCTAGCAAACGTAGAATTTCAGTCCTGTAAAGGATTATCCTGTCCTGCATCCCTAGTTTATTAACAAGCATTGTTTAACTTTCAGACTTCCATCTGTCACGCTCGCCCCGCCCTGCGTGTCTTTTCCCCTGTGTCTCCCTCAGGCGTGGCTTGATTAGCTTCCCCTGAGTCTTGTTTAGCTTTACCAGACAGAATGACTCCAAGCTGAGCTCTATAGGCTTTCAGGTAACATATTATATATTCTGTAATGTACTGAATGTGAAACTCCCACCTATGAAGTTTAAAGGATCAGATGGATGTGACATCACCTCATGGGATTAAGGATCATCATCATCTGTTCCTCCTGTCTTCCAATAGCCTGTTTTCCCCATCACTGGCTCCTTGTCTTCAGCATTTGTGAAAGATTGGTGTTCATTAACATTTACCACAAGCGGACTGACATCCCCATGTGCTGGTATTTAGAATTTAATTCCCCAGGCGATTTATTTATTTATTTCCCATTCAAAAATTAATTATAAGCACTTTGAAAAATATCAAATTGTCTTTCGGTTTTGATAAAGCGCGGCAATTAATATGCGGTCCGTGGACAGTGTGAGATGCATTTCAGTTCTGGCTTGTATCATCTAGAGGCCTATTCATGTGTCTTTCAATCATCCTTGTGATTATATCAAGCTCTGGATCTTAAATTATGTTTTTTAGAAGATGGACTAACACACTTCTCCCTCTGCTAGCATGATGACGGCAGAATGTGTATTCCTGGGAAAAAAAACTCAATTTTTTAAGCTTTTCAATAACAAAGTCAAAGTCAAATAACAAATATCTATATATACACTCACCTAAAGGATTATTAGGAACACCATACTAATACGGTGTTTGACCCCCTTTCGCCTTCAGAACT
>JAODKM010000016.1:128615-146914 GCA_026780845.1 Petrocephalus sullivani | reverse complement strand
TATTGTGATGTTTGTGTATATGTATGGTCGGGTTGATGGCCAATAATTTCGCTGGTACTTGTGATCAGTGACATGGTATATTGCAATTGCAATAAAGGGTTATCGCATCTCATCTCATCTCAATATAATTTTGTAGAGACAACCGTCATCAATGTGCAATATAAAGTTTAACAGATATTTCTGACATGCGATGGCTAGCAAAGAGCTTTTTCTACCCAGGTGAAACCACACACCAGAAGTACATCCACAAGTGACCGAATTCGGTTACATTTATGCCATGACAGAGTAATGAACAATTCATAGGTTCAAGGTATTAAGGGACAGAAAATTCACAGGATGCCAGTAGCACAATGATATTGGTCTCAGAGAAACCATTACTGAAATGAGTTTTCCTATAATACAGTTTTAATTGAAAGTTGTCAAATAATCAAATGTAAATGCACTTTGAATTGTCATACAAGAAAACAGTGGCAATTTGTTTTCACAATGATAATACTATAAAGTATGAAATACATTATTAAATGATTCATTCAATGAGTGGTTAAAAATTGATCAAGTAAATCCACATTAAACAACAAATATGGGGTTTTTCTGTGAATACCTTGGGGCAAATATTCTTAGATCACTTCTTCCGTGGTTATATTTACACTGGCCTTTCTCTGGGTCTGTCAAACAAGGTACCATAAACCATAAACATTATTTAATAAAAGCGAGCCCCTCCAGACTTGAATGCGGTGAACTTCCGTGACGTTGTGGCACGTTATGCCCAGCTACACACGATTGTGATTATATAATTTTCATAATTTTTTTTCAAGCATATTCTACAATATGTGTATACCGATTGTTTGATAAAGAATTTGTACCCAAGACTCTAAACAAAAGCGAGCAAAAGGAACACATAGAGAATCAGTATATAAACCCACTCTAACCTAACTATATCTCCTGCTCCATTCCAGCCCAACCCCACCAATTTTTACAACAAAGATTTACAACTTAGTAGTTTAAAATTGAGCAATTAGGTTTGGCATTAACGAGAGGCACAAATGAGGATGGGTGGGGGTGAACCCGCAGCATAACGACCGGGGAATAAGAAATAAAGCAACATTAACCACCGATCCTGGCTTCCCACAAGAGACAATCAATCCTCTGCTCCTAACAGAAATCAATATTCCCAGCTAACTTCCTATCTTCAGCATCGACAACAATAAGCGAGCGTCACCCGTCCGTCCGTCCATCCATCCATCCATCCATCCAAGAAATGATCCACACCCAACACACCTCAGTGCAAAAGATCTTGCAGCACCAAACTCATCATTAGTCTTACCTGGAAGAAGCTATATAGGCATTCATTCATTATCGCGATTAACTATACTGCGCTCACCTGAGCGATTTAATGTTCAGCGCAGTCAGTTTTCCTGCAATGCACAGAATCCTTTTTCTCTTTAAAACACATCAAATTTATTTTGAATTATTAGTTATTAAAGACGACTAATCCAGGGGTATTCACTGGGTATAGTGACGCCTAATACGGAAAATGAAACGCGCTCCCTGAAAGACATGAAGGGCTGCCGACTCTCACACAAGAAATCTTACGGCAAATCTGTACTATTCCATTATAAACCCGAAATTAGGAGCATCAAAAGCGCTGGGGCAGTTTGCAAACCCTGTAGCCTATATACAAGGTAATAAAGCTGTCACATGCATGTAAATGCGTGTGCATGTGCGCTCAGATAGGAATATCTCAGTCCAGCCAGCAGACCAAGGTTGGCAGCCATATGGGCATGACGGGCTTTGCATAATAAACTCTTTTTACAGCCATGTTACGTTAGCCGTGTCAAATAATCCTGCGCGCCGCGACACGTTTATGACACGCCTAGTAACAATTAATAAAATAGAGGATAATGCAATTCATCTCTCCTTGCAGAATTCGCAAAAATCTTAAACTATAGTTCATCAAAGAGAATCACAGGGGGGGCTTTCAATTGGTATTAATCACGCCACACATTTTCGAATTGCCAGGCAGCTTCATTTTTTTATTATTATTATTATAATAATTATTATTATATGATTATAATTGGCGCGCCGATTACTCACCCAGTGCCATTTAAATTGCGAGCAGATGGTTTCCCAGCGAGCCAATGGGAGCGCGGCGGCGGGACACGTGACGGGAAGTTTATCACGTGAGCGAATGTTTGTTGCCCTCTTGCTGGCAGGCGAGCCGGAAGAAAGCGGTGCTGTCGTGAGTGTCGGTGCACATCTCTTTGGTAATGCTGGTGCATTCGGAAATATTTTAGCAATGTTATCTTCCACCATTATCGTAAAAGCCTCTGGATTTGCTAGCTATCCGTATAAGTATTCGCAGCTCTGAGACCTGTACCGTGTGCTGTGCAGGGTTATGTGAATGCAGTAATTGTTTTTCTCCCCCCAGATCTCACACTCCGATCCACCAGCAGCTGGCTGTGACAAAAATGAGGCTGGTAATCCTTGACAACTACGACCTGGCCAGTGAATGGGCAGCCAAGTACATCAGGAACCGCATTATCCGATTCCAGCCCAGGGCCGATAGGTACTTTACCCTGGGTTTGCCAACAGGTAAAGCAGAGTGGGCTTTGTGTAATAATGTAGCGTACTACTAACAAGTAACTGACCTCCTAACTTCCCTAGATTACCAGTTATTTAAAAATTGTACCGTTTTTGTTTTCCCAGGAAGCACCCCGCTCGGCTGTTACAAAAAGTTAATTGAATACCACAAGAAAGGGGATATTTCCTTTAAATATGTTAAGACTTTCAACATGGATGAATATGTCGGTAAGTTTTAATGTGCTGAGCACAGCTGCTGTGCTTCAGGAAGGAGGGGGAAAAGGGTATGTCAGCAAATTTTTCAGGAAAGACTTTCAGGGCGAGGAAAGCGGATGTAGAGGGATCTATTATTCAGCTTATTTCAAAGAGCAGGTTGCTCACTGTCAGATTTACATGACTCAACCTTCATCCTGACTCATGCAGACATTAGAACATTTTTGAAAAATAGCATAATTTTAAAAATCATGTTTCTGGTTTTAGGTTTGTGTTTTTCTTTAATTTCTAACAGAGAACCTCATTGTGTAATATGTCAAAGATGGCTGTTCCCATCCCTCTCTCAGGACTACCCAGAGACCACCCAGAGAGCTACCACTCCTATATGTGGAACAACTTCTTCAAGCATATAGACATTGATCCTGCAAATGCCCACATCCTGGATGGCAATGCGGCAGACCTGCAGAAGGAATGTGAAGCATTTGAGCAGAAGATCACTGAGGCAGGAGGGATAGAGCTGTTTGCTGGAGGCAAGTTTTAAATTTCAGATCATTAGTAAACAGGGTTGCATATTGGTTAATCACGGCGCATTCCGTGTTGAACGTTGATTTTTAGAGTGTTGCACAGGGAAAGTGTTTGTCCTCCTTGCTTCAGTCACCTTCTACAGTCCACAGTCTGTGGATTTCAAAATTAATTGTGCAGTTAAGAAAATTGCACTGCACACTTAGTTTTGTATTGACCCTCAGTGTGACGTGCTTTGCAGGTATTGGACCTGATGGACACATTGCTTTTAATGAGCCAGGATCCAGTCTCGTTTCCAGGACTAGGGTGAAGACTCTGGCTCAGGACACAATACTCGCTAATGCCCGTTTCTTTGGCAATGATCTGTCCAAAGTGCCCACCATGACTTTGACTGTAGGGGTCGGAACAGTGATGGATGCTAGAGAGGTAAATGTATTTTTTGATGAATTTCTTGAGCAACAGGTGTAATAATATAAATGCTTGTAAACCTGTTGGTTTTGCACTCACTTCCCAGGAGGGCTAATGATGTTGTACCCCGTGTTTCTACATACAGGTGCATAGCTAGCAATTCTAGGCCCTAGGACAAGACGTCACTCTGGGCTCCCTAATTTATATTATAATTTTAAGTATTCAAGTGCCCATGTAAAGTGCTGCCCCCTGAATTTGCCAGGGTATCCAGGCCCCTCCTGTACCCCTCTGTACAAACTTCAGATATTAAAGATGCAAATGCCTGTATTGGAAGTTGGTCTAGATAAGACTGTTGTCTTGGCAAATAGTTTTGTTGCATTTAAATGGAAAGTGTACTTTTTTTTTTGTGTCCAAGGTCCTGATCCTCATCACAGGAGCTCACAAAGCGTTTGCCCTATATAAGGCCATAGAGGAGGGCGTGAATCATATGTGGACAGTCTCGGCTTTCCAGCAGCACCCAAGGACCATCTTTGTATGTGATGAGGATGCAACCCTTGAACTTAGAGTCAAGACGGTCAAGTATTTTCAAGGTGAGAAAACCGAGGCCAAAATCAGCAAATGCCCTGAAATAATGCCAGTGTCCGGCTGGTTGCTTTGCATTTTTGTGCCATTTCCCATTGAAGCTGTTTTAAAGGACTCAATACTTTAGAATTTCTTTGGAAATTCAAGGTCTTCTTCCCCTCTCAAGGATATGATGTTGAATATTAAGTTATAGTTGAATAGATGTATATTAATAGATGATTGCACCTGTCATTGTCATTCTTTCTCCAGGGCTGATGCACGTGCACAACAAGCTGGTGGATCCACTGCTCAGCATCAAGGACTACAAAGACTGAGATGATGTACCTAAGGCTGGCCAACAGAACACACTCCACAGAAGTGTGAAGACATGCAATGACCTATGCATATCAGTCACTTTGTCAGCATGAATGATTTTGTACTGTATCCACCATAGAAGGGACCCCTTCAGTCACTGTGCACGTTCTGAGATCTGTTAGAGGCTCAGACATACACATCTTTCTACACCAGTTAAAAAAAAGACATTAAGCAAGTTGGTATGTTTTCATTTTTGAATCTCTTGTAGGTCCAACTCCTCACCTAAACCTCAACAAGGTACTTGGCCAATGGTAAGGCTTGTACCCTAGACAGCTGTTACTGGTTCAGACTGTCAGAACCAGCCTTCTACAGTCCTTTGCTTTGCTCTGTAACCAGACAAGCCGAGGTGTCAGTGCTGTAGGCCTGTACTATGGCATATTACCGTTAGCCTTCTTGTACTGCACTATGATGGTGCTCAGTATCACGTTGAGGTCATCTCCTCTGTACGCTCTTGAGCTGATGCAGTCAGGTCAATGTTTATTAGTATATTGCAAACAGCAGTGTTGGATACTTAAGTCTTATTTCTTTTTGCTAATGTATTTCTGGGAGGTAAGACTCCTGCCTTTCCTTTGTGGTAATGATGGGACCACAGTAAGTCAAATGGGAGCTATTGTTACAAACATTGGGCATGTGTACCTGTTTAATATCCTCTGAAGACAGAGGGGACCTTTCGGTTTTTTGGTAACCCCCTTCCTTCTACCAGCTATTCATGGCCACGCTTTTGTCTTCACTTTTTGCCAAACTTTCTGTATTACATAGAGAATGATGATTAGTGGAAATGTCATTCACAGATTGTACTTGATCATTGAGCTACCCTTTAAAATAAAGTCTTGTATTTTACCAGTACTGTTTATTTACATGTTGATTTTTCAGCCTCATATCACCAGAACATTCTGCCTCCACGTTACGTCGAGATGATTCTCATTCGGGAACAGCTCAGCGATAAGGGCCCTCGCTCTACTTGTCCTTCCTCTTCAGGACGCTGATGAAGGCATCTCTGGGGACTTCCACGTTTCCAATCCGCCTCATCTTCTTTTTTCCCTCTGCCTGTTTCTTCAGCAGTTTCATTTTCCGTGTAATGTCACCCCCATACTAGGGAAAACATATCGACACTCATTGCCCTGGACTGAAGACTTACAGCTTTGTTAAAAGCGCTAAATCTTGGAGAAGGAAGTGTGCTTACACATTTTGCGAGAACATTCTTCCGATAGGCTTTGATGCTGTTGGGGGACATATAGATTAGTTTTGAGAGCAATGGGAGGGGGGAACCCACACAAAAGTCCAAATGTAATTCTTGGGTAGATCCACTCATAGTACAGGCATAGAACCCCTTACTGATTTGACTGACACAACTCTTGCTGGTAAGTGAATAAACCTGAAATCGTATTAATTCGCTATAAATAAATCATATTTATCGCACCCATGTATCACCCATTTCGACAACAGTAAAACGCACTAGTTTTTGTCTATATCAATAATTCATGTATTGTGTATAGTCGTATACTCACGTTTCCCTTGCAATAATCTTGTTTCCAATTGCGGCTTGCACAGCTATCTCAAACAGCTGTCTCGGTATGCAGTCCTTCAGCCTCTCACACAAAACTTTTCCAACAGAGCACGCTTTATCTCTAGAAACAAAAATAAGCTTACAGACTGAGGTGACAGTTTCCTGTTTTATAAAAGTATTAGAAATACGTCAAAATTCAGGTGGTTTTAATTCGGTCCTGGTCACCTGAATCATAGTTTTACGGTACCAAATATTTTATTCCATTCTACCTATAGTACAGCGGAATTTTTTTACTGAAGTCTCCAAACGGCAGTGTGACATTTGTATCTCAAAGCAGGTAACTTTTCTGGTAATCCAATAGAGCTGAAAAAGCAAATCTCGTGGATGCCTTACCTGTGGACAACCGTGATCAGCTCCTCAACTGGTTTCCCATTCAGCAAGACGTCCATCTTTATGAGGTCTGCTGGCTGGTAGCCTGCTTCTTCATAGTCAAAGCTACAAAGAGAAAACGCCATAGGCAAACAAACGCGCATACATGCCATCCTGCTTAAACCTGTTTGCCTCAATATCAATCACGTAGATTAATTCAGTACTTGTTTCCAACTTGTTTCTCAATTTCTGGGAAAACATAAACTTGAGATCAATAATTTTGGTGATATGTAAGGAAACCAAGTTTGGGAATGTTGGAAACGGCAGCGCCATCTTGCCTGGCGTATCCAGAAGACAGCGACTTGAGGTGATCGTAGAAGTCCACAATGATTTCATTCAGGGGAAAGGCGTATTTCATGATCACACGCTTGTCGTCAATGTACAACATGTTCTTCTGGACAGCCCTGTGGTTCTGCAAATGTGCATTTTTTAGTTGAATACAGAGTAAATTTGTTTGATAAGCCAGCAAAATAATGCATGGTGCATGAAACCTCCTTGTATCCTCAAAATTACGAAACTTCGATTCTTCATTTGCGTTACATTTTCAGGGCAATGCTGTGGGTACATGTTCCCCTTTTGTGCAGTTTTCCTGAGTAATCTAGGTCCCTGCAGCAACTTAAAGACGTGGAAATGTGGTAGCCTGGCATCAATAAATTGCCCAGTGTGTGTGTGTGTGTGTGTGTGTGAATTTGTACGCCTGTGTCCCTGGCAATGGCCGCACATTCTTGCTCGATAGGGATACTAAACTAAATACTAATACTAAATAGGAAACTTAAATCATAGTCATTCCATGCAGCCCAGTCCAGCCCAAAACCCCCCTGTAGGCACACCTGGCATAGGGTCATGATTTTGCCAATGTACTCATCAGGAGTGATGATAGTCCCCAAGACCATAGGCTCCAGGTACTCCGATACCACGGACCGGTCCGGAAACTGGGCTGGGTTTACGATGGTAATCTCCTTCTCCCCATATTCCTTGAATAATAAAGAAAAGAAGATCAGGGTGATGGTTTACGTGGGCTTGGGTGGAGATAATGCATAGCAGCACCCATGGTGATGAACTCCTGCCTTGATGAGCTTGGGGGAGGAGAGGATGGCTTTATATGGGACGGTGGGCGCCGTCACAATGACCGAGGCATTGTACTCCTGCTCTAGCCGCTGGTTGAACACCTCCATGTGCAAGAGCCCCAGAAACCCCAGCCTGCAGATGGCAATAATACAAAATGCATGACATAAAGGGCGTACTCATATTTGGCCTGGCTGCCTTGTACTATGCTCAAGCACGACTGTGCCCCTACTAACTATTAACGAACAGGGCCTGAGTGTGTTTTGGTCATCACCTTGTGACTTTTTTTTTGTTTAGAAGAAATTTTGAACCAAATTTGGTGCAACGACACACATAGATTTATCTAGTATGCAAACATTTTTTTTTTGGTGCTGCACATAGAAGAAGATATCTCAGAGAAGATATCTTTTTTGTGTGTTGCATCCAGTTCCTGGAAACTCTCAGCAGCTCAAATCCCAGCAGACACTGCACCTCAGTCACAGACTAGCATTGCATGGGATGCCGGTGCCGAAAAGGGCCATCCCAAAACTGGTGCCGGTACCACATTTATGAAAGCTACTTGATATTACACTTTTTAATACCAGAACCAATTACACCATTACGAACAGCAAGTGGAGTGGAGTAAGGCTTAATTTATTACAATTAAAACAGTAGCAATTTAAATGTATTTCTGATAAATGTCGCTATTAATGCATAATTTACCATGAACAATACTTAACCGAGTCTGAGACCTGGGCAATGCCTGGGTACGGTATGGAGCGATTACACTAGTAAAACGAACTCAGGCGTGGTGTAGATCGCCCAGCGTTACTATACCCAAAGTACTGTACTAACCGAAACATGTTCTGGCATCACAAACTGCACCCCAAATTCACTGAACATTACAATGTGAACCTTTGCTTGGACAGACCCCTACCTCCAGCCAGCCCCCAGGGCGTGGCTGCTGTCCCTCTGCACGGTCACACTGGAATCATTAAGCGTCAGCCTCTCCACCGCACTGCGGAGGGAGTTATACTCCGACTGGTCCGTTGGATACATCCCTGCCCAGAGAGAAGAGGAACAACAGGTAAAAATTTTATTTTAACTGCCTCGTATATCTGTAACTGGACATCTCTTACTCAGTCAAGCGCATTCACAGCGCGTATGATACAAACCGGCGAACACCATCGCTTTCGCAGGCTCAAATCCCGGCAGCGGCTCCACGGGATGTTTCTGGAGGAACAGTGTGTCCCCAATCTGGGCCTCCTTCACCTCCTTCATCCCCGCAATTATGTAACCCACCTGCCCAGCGTACCTGTAGGACAACAAGTCTGCTTATATGAAGCCAAACATCTGGGCCTAACATAATAAGGCTGATTGATTTTATTTTTTATAAAGTACAAAGCTCAATACAGATAACATTGGTATTATTAGGATTTTGAAGGAAGATCTGGATCATTTTTATGCAATTAAAGTAGTTAATCAATAAAGCATTGTTAAGGTAAGTTCAGCCAAACTGACCCAGAACAAAGCTCGTGACAAACTTACAGTCTGTCTGTAGGATGCTCCTCCGGCCTCAGGACTCCCAGCTCGTTGACCTCATACATCTTGCCCAGGTGTGCTGACATGACCCTGTCCCCTTTACGAACCTGCCCCCCGAACAAGGCGATACTGGCCACCACCCCTCTGTAGTGGTCGAAGGTGGAATCAAAGACCAGCGCCTTAAAGGGGTCATCTGTCCTAGCCTTGGGACTGAGATGGAGGGGAAAAAGGAAGATTTTAAATATAGTCACATATACAGACAAACATCAGCATAAGACAAACCCCACAACTGTGTGTGTAAATCACACAAACCATAGCAACATACTGCCAAAGTTTGGTTTGTAATTATAGTTCATATTATGGTCTATAAAGATATACTGTAGATGAGCAAGTTTGGTGTGGAGGAACTTGATTGACCTGCACAGAGCTCTGACCTCAACCCGAAAAAACACCTTATGGACAAATTAGGGCGGAGACTGCGAGCCAGGCCTTCTCGTCTAACATCAGTGCCTGTCCTCACAAATGCTCTCCTGGAAGAATGGCCAAAAATTCCCATAAACACACTCCTACACCTTGTAGAAAGCCTTCCCAGAAGAGCTGAAGCTGATATAGCTGCAAAGGGTGGGCCAACTCCAAGCCTACGTATTGTGTATATATAGTGTATATACATACATACATATTATTTGCACATGACATATTATTATGAAAGTTTAGTTTATATGTATGTATGTATAATGCATAATCTAGAATAATTAATGAAGCATAAGAATTAATCATGTAGCATATTAATAACACATTTATCTGTTATGGAATCATGATAAATTACACAGCATCAGTTTATCTGAGGATCCCTGGGGCTTTGAAGGCCAGGAAACACGCTTACGGTGGGATTCTGTCGATGATCTCCTCTAGCACGCGTTCAATGTTTGTGCCGAATTTGGCTGAAATCTGAGAACAGAGAAAATCATAGAGTTTATTTGACACTATGAAACTGCACGATGGTAAACTCAATGTTTGGGTCAGCCTGAAGGTTCACACACCCGTATGCAGTCTTTCTGTGGAATGTCAAACACCTTCTCAATCTGTCTTTCGACTGCTTCTGGGTCGGCATTTTTCAAATCAATCTAAAATATTGTGCAAAGACAAAAATTAAATACAAACCAACAGAAGCTTCTCCAATGACAACACAGCAATGAGGAAATGCAAATGTTTATAACTAATTTACACATACAGTAAGTGTACATACAGCTAGCCCACACATACCTTATTTACAATGGGTATGATGGCCAGATGAGCTTCAAATGCCAAATAGAAATTGGCCAGTGTCTGTGCTTGAATTCCCTTTAAATGGAGTGAACACAACAATCACTAGTCTCACAGCAGTCAATCAATCAGCAATAAACATCATGTCGGACGTGACATGCAGCTATATGAGAATGATTTTCAAAACTATGCCGAAATATTTGTTCAGCATTCTACTGAAAAAAATCCTCTAACAAAATTCAGGTTAGATTGTTTGAATATGTTCTGTAATAAATGTGGAGACAGATTTGTCCATTTGAGCTCCAAAGAAAATCTTACCTGATTTGCATCAACTACAAGCAGAACCCCCTGGCATGCAGAGATTGATCTGGAAACTTCATAGCTGAAGTCAACATGGCCCTGCATAAGCGAAACACCCAAGGTATGAAAACAAAATAAAAATTAAACAAAAACAGCCCTCAGAAATGACTTTTTCCACACCTGCATATATACAAATGTAATACTGTATCGCCTGACAAAAACCATGAAATGATAAAGAGCGGGCAGAACTCACAGGCGTGTCAATGAGGTTGAGTAAATATGTTTGGCCTTGATGAGTATAGAACAGTGAGGCTGTCTGCGCCTTCACTGTGATCCCCCTCTCTCTCTCCACCTGCAGCTTGTCCAAGACCTGCTTGTTGCGATCTGTCTTAGCAATGGCTCCTGCAATAACAGGAGTATCAATGTTCTAAGCCATGGGTACTGTATTTTTTCCATTTATTAAATAACTGCTGGCACTCATTAATTACTCCACTGCAACATACCTGTTAACTCCAGTAATCGGTCAGCCAAAGTGCTTTTACCATGGTCAACGTGGGCAATGATGCTAAAATTTCTTATGTTTTCAACCGGAAATTTGGACATATCAGTTTTATCCTGAAGAGGAGAACACATTCGATATATATAGTGTACCATTTCAAATCCGTATGTACCACTCCATGTAAATTCATATTTGTACACCAATATAATACATGTACCCTTTAAATTCAATATCCATCATAAATGAAACAATTTTCAGGACTTGTCATCACACCAGGGATAACCATACATTACGGAGTCCCCGTGATTTACCTTTTCTGATTGCGTGCTGTACTGCTTGTAGTGGAAAGCACATACTGAGGGTAGGTTTCTCATCCAGCGATGCCTAATTAGAGTGAAGGTCGTGCTGCATAACTGTTTCCTTCGTATTTTGCATGTCCTTAAATCCAGAAGACGTTCGAACAAAGGGAACCCAAGCCCTTGATATGTTATTAATGGCAGACGCATCTTGGAGTTTGGCAGGTAAATCCAGGGCAGTCCGTCAGCTGAGATCTACTAGAAAGTAATCATACGAGTAGATACACAGGGGCTGTTTCGATAGTTACACATCTCCTTCTGATGACAGACTGGATTTTAGTTGTATGATGTACGTTTCAATGGTTACTCCAATCCTGGATTGCTCTGCTTAGCCTTAGGCGTACAGTAGGGCACTTCAGGAAAGTCCGACTAGGACTGCATGACACGACCATGGGCGCAGCCATATTGGGATCAAAGGTTACATAGTAATTTATTATATTATATATTTGCTACACGCCAATCAGTGTACTGCCGATTTCGTATTTTTAAATTTTAAAATACTAAGTCAAATAATACTTAAAATTACGAAAACAGCATGTACATTCACATTCGTTTTTTTTTTATTGGTTGTTCACTGTAGCATTGCACTCTGGGACAAGTAGTTTATAGTAAAAGAACGTATAATACCTATCATACTAAAAAATGCGTTAATCTCTTCCTACTTTGCTTTTCATTTATTACAATATCTAAACATGGAGTATAAGTAGAACTTATTAGAACTTATAAGTAGAACTGATTTATGAAAGCTACGAGTGGTAACTGTTTTTGAAAATTGTTTTAAAAGACGCAAATCATAAGGAGACGGGTTAACATTACCACTCTCAAGACACAACTCATAAAAGTGCAACATTTCACAATGTTATGGATGAAGATAATCCCGGAGTAGGAAAACTACGTTTTCTTTTCCCATTGCACTAATTTGTAATTTATTTGTAATACTTATTAATTAAATAAAGTCACATGACAGGAAAAAGTCTGTGGTCTTGCGTTTTCCTTTTTGATGCTAGTGTTCAAACCCTGATACAACTACGCTAGATATTTATATTTATATTAACAGAATGCGTGGACTCTATGCTGAGACTTATGGTATCTGAACAGAGTTAAAAAAAAAAACTTAGAATTGCCAGTGGATTTATTATTGTTTTTTAGTTTTAGTGTTTATAGTTTAATTTGATTACTGATTAAAAGATAAATCACACATTTATTTGTGTTTTATATATAGAAGGACATGATATTTCTCTTTCTAGTAAGGCATTTACCATCTTGCCCTCCATGACAGCATGGCGTCAGTTGGGGTTGAGGGTTTCTCTGTGGGTGACTGGATTCAGGCCAACAACCTTCAAATCACAGGCACATAGGTCAAACCCACTGAGCCACACAAGTTTGTTAAACTTAGGCCTGTGCATGCAAATGACACTGATCTAATTTTGCAAAGGGAATTTGTGCATCTATATTCTAATTAGAGGGATGTCAATGATTAGCAGTTTTACCTCACACCTCTGGGATTAGGGTTCGAGCTTCCGCTGTGGTTCCCTGTGTGTGGAGTTTGCATGTTCACCCCGTACCATCGTGGGGACTCCACTTTCCCTCCACAGTCCAAAAACATGCTGAGGTGAAATGGAGTTACCAAATTGCCCATAGGTGTGCATGTATGCTGACAGTGAATACTGACACACAGAACAGTGCCTGCTTCCAACTGATTCAGAATGCAGCTGCTTGCCTTGTTTTCAGCCTTCCCAAGTTCTCCCACACCACTCCTTTGTTACGCTGCCTACACTGGCTTCCTGTGGCTGCCCGCATCAGACTCAGAACACTGATGCTCGCATACAAAGCCAAAAATGGTCCAGCACCATCCTACCTAAAAGATATGATCACACCCCGTACTGCACCACGATCTCTCCGATTCTCCAGCACTGCTCGACTGGTCCCACCACCCCTCAAGACACAAGGACGACACACATCTCGGCTCTTCTCTGTTCTGGCACCTAGTTGGTGGAACAAACTCCCCCCTAGATGTCCGGACACCTGAGTCGTTGAATGTCTTCAAACAACGACTTAGAACCTACCTCTTTCAGAAATATCTGGATTAGCACTTCGGGTATTATACTCTGAACTCTTTTCTTTTAAAAAAATAAAAAATATACCTTTATTTTCCCAACAGAGTATTAGATAGATGGTACTCATAGCCTGGGGTTTATTGAGCCAGTATCAGAAAAATTCATCATGGAGTCTTGGAGCATCATGGAGCACTTATGTAAGTTTCTCTGGCTAAGGGTGTCTGCCAAATGCTGTAAATGTAAATGTGCAACGTAAAAGTAAATGTAAATGTAAATGTAAATGTGAGTGTGCCCTGTGATGGGTTAGCGCCCCATCTTGAGTTTTCCTCTGTCTTGTGTCTGTAGGCTTCAGGCCTGACTCCAGACCCCCTGTGACCCTGAATAGGAAGTGGTTATAGCAGACGGATGGATGGCATTCCAATTAGTTTTCTTCCTGGTTTAATTATTTATCCAATTAAGTTATATTCTTTTAGGTGGATATTGCTGTTTTTACCCTGTAATACCTATCCAGTCCACATGGTGTCCCCCTCTGCAAAGCGATGGGAATTAGATCGGTCTAGAAACTTTTAACAGCATTTACAGAATTCCACCAAATATATATCTTACGCTCTTTTATTTTTTCCTTCTGTTCCCCACGCCCAAATTTACAGAAATCATTTTCGTTACTTTTTGAACCATCCTTTACATTTATTGTTTCATATATTTTTTTCAAAGTTTTGTTTGTTTTTTTATGACTGCTGTGTGTTAAAATGGAGGATTTAATCTGATTATAAGCCATCTCAGTAAAGAAAAAGGTGCACTAATCTTCTTTAACCTTACCAAGTTTGCATAAGGGTCGATACATGCCTCGAGGATCTGTCTGCAACAACCTATGAAACTAAAACACATTTCAGAGACATTCATAAGCCAGACATCATCTAGGTATGATATTAAAGATGGGTGAAGTATATAGAACCCAGCCCTGCAATGGGCAAAGGATGCCCAGCTGCATTTTGGTTAAAGTTCAAATTCTGAACAGATAAGAGCCAGCTGGGCTGAGTCTGCGGGTGTTTTAATAATGTGCATTTCTGATAGGTGATTGAGGTAAAAGTTATGCTAGTCTTTAAAAGTTGTTTCCTTTTCTCATTCCATACCTGTTTTAGACTTTGGTCATCTCTCAGTATATTGTATCGATCTGTAAAATTCAGTCTGTGCAAGTCAGTGGGTGAGCAGTCACCTTTGGCAGAGATGGGTCTTCTGTGTCCATGCTACACCCTCCACACTTCTACATAAGGTGCTATTTCCAGAGGGTACGCTAACCTTCAGTCGCTGTTAAAGATTGTACCCATAAGAATGTGTTGTGTTAGCTGGAAAATAAGTGACTGACTGATTTAATTAGAAATATGTCCGTATCTTGCAGAGTCTGCATATATGTATTATGGGATACATTATTGGTTATCACTACTGTTGTGTCAGCTGTATAAATTATTAAGTTTTATGTAGTTAAAACTTAAATTGTACTGAATTTTGTTCAAATATGGGATCACTTGAATTCCATTATTTTTCAGACAGATTCATCCATATGCAGATAAGGTAATTTTACTTTCAGAATGATAAGTGTATATTAACATATTATTTGCATCAATGCTGGAACCATACTTCAGTTTCCCAGCAAAAAGTTTCCTTATTAAAGGATAACAGTGAAAGATAGCATTTGTAACTGATCTGGTGTTCATTACAAGTGATGAACCAGGCGCTGTGTGTGGGAATGAAAAGAACTTTGTGGCACACAAACAAAAATAAATAATGACAAAAATAATGATGCCTCCACCTGAACTCCTTAATACGGACTTTCCAGTTATAACCCCTTTGAAAAAATATTACTCTGGGCACTGCTGTATATCTTTGAGCCATGGTAGGAAATTGGCATGGCACTTTGAGCCATTGGCATTGAGCGAAGGTGGGATTCAAGCCCCCAAATCTAAACATGTGATTTAAAAGTGATGTACACTTGGACACATGGATTAATAAACTGATTATTTTATTTTCCCATTTATAGTGCATAATATGTAGTACAGTAGATGCCAGGGTTAGGGTTGACATTAAGGATGGGGATGACATTAGCGTTAGATGGGCAGTAAATGGTTTGGCATTAAGGATAGGGCTAGGGATGGCATTCAGGGTTAAGATTACTAATTGGGTTGGAGCTAGGGTTCGGGGTTGGGATGCTATTTAGGGGTAAAGCTATGGTTAGGGGTTTGGTGGCTAAAAGAGTTGGAGCTAGGGTTCGGGGGTTGAGCTGCTATTTAGGGGTAAAGCTACGGTTAGCCATATAGTTGACTTAAAGGCTGGAGTTAGAGTTAAGGTTAGGGATAGGATGTCCTTTAGGGTTAAATCCTGGGTGAGAATTAGGGTTATGATTAGGATTATGGCTGGGACTTAGGGTCGGCCTAAGACTAATACAATTAGATTAAAGCTAAGGCATAGTGATAGGCCTAGGCATACAGATAGTTAGGCTTGCTATTAGGCTAAGAGCAAGGGTGAGGGCTAATCCTTTAGTCAACAATAACCCTAACTATAAATGAAAAAGCACTTCCAGTTTGATTTACAAATCACTGATTCACTATTTACAGATACAGGGAACAGCTATTGGTATAAAAATTGCCCCTGGAAATGCTAACATATATATATGGCTTATTGGGAAAACAGCCTGTTTGGATAAAGCATCCATCTTCCATTTATATACCGTGGGTACCTGGAGTCTGGGTTTTCTCTCAGACACAGCAAATATAGACCTTACACTCATTAAGGTTAAATGCTGCACTCATAATTATACTGCTAATTATTTGGTTACCTCAGTTTACATTACAGATCCCTATAAGGGTCATAAACAATAAAAAATGAGCCTACAAGATACACCTCCATCTTATTTATTTATTTGTTTGTTTATTATTTCTTTTATGCTTCTATTTGATTTACCATTTCATTTTTCTTGCACCATCAAATTTTACCAATCATTCTTGATCTGCCACCGATCTACCACTTTCTCATCTATCGCTCATCTTATCAATTTTACAATTTGATAGTATTTTTTACTGTGATTCTATTAATTCTATGAGCACAGGTAGGTGAGAAAATTGGAAAAGTCTTAGGGATCCTTATTAAACCTAACATATTTTTTAGTGTATTGTGGAGATGAGGAAAGATGGAATGGCCTGACTAATAAAGAACGGAGAAAGTATGCTACCATGTATTACAGTATAGATTGCATGGTTTGATTTATATAATATATTGTAAATAATGTGAATCAATAACTAACAAGAGAATTTAGAGCCTAACCTGACTCCTTAACTCATATTGTGAATTAAAAACAGAACAGCGAGTAACTTTTTTTAGTACTTAAGCATTTTAGTGCTTTTATCTAGTCTACCCTCTTACATTAAATAACCTCTAAGGTCTTCCATCATAAAGTGTGGATGACAACAGTTAGTATATGAACCCCTCAGCTAAGCCCAACCCTTACCTTAGCCCTAAAACTAATCATAAATCCCCTGCCTCAGTCAAACCTTATAACGAATTCCCTGACCGAATTCTAACCCCAATACTAACCCCTAACTCTCTAACTAACTCTAATTCCATCGCCAACCCTAAACAAACCCTTAGGACCAGCCATAAAACCCAACCCACAGCCCCACATCCTGTCATAACACCGAACCACAACCCTTATCCGCAGCCCTAAACTCCAATCACAACTCTTACCCCAAGCCTTAACCCTAGCCCTAAACTCAACTCCCAGCCCTAAACATAATCTTAAACCCAACTCCTAACCCTAAACATAACCCTAACACTTACGCCCATCTAAACATGACCCTTAACCTAACTCCTATCTCTAAAATATAGCTTCGCAATTTTGACTGTTTTCTCTCAAAAATAAAATAGCCAGTCCAAGCCTAAAGATAAGCCTAATACTAGGCCTAACCCTAATGCTAACTCTAGCACCAATACTAATAGCAACCCTAACAGTAGCTGTAATCCTAATAGCAACCCTAACCTTAAACCTTAGCTCTAACCCTGATGTCAACCCTATGCCTAACCCTAGCTCTAACCCTAGGTCAAACACTAGTCATAACATTAATTTCACCTAACCCTGACAATTTGGTAGTAGTCTGTGTTTGTCACAATCACAATATTTAGCATTAATGTGTGAAGTCTGGAGCCACAGAAACAGCCACACCCGCTCTGGGCAACGTGACGACGGTGTTTGGGTTCCCTGCACTTCCAGCACTTTATGTGCTCTGCGTCTCTCCATTTGTGCACTATGCGTGCGCCAGGTCCGTAAACGGAAGGAGTGTAGCCTTAATGGAGAGGAAAATTGCACTGCGGCGTGCTTGTCAGCCCCAAGAGAGGCCGCACGTTACTGGGCAAAGCAGGCAAGGCTACGTAAGCGCTTAGGCGACTGCGCGAAGATTGCAGATCGATAAAATGCAAATAGCCACGTGACACTGAATGAGCAAGCTACAAAAAACAAAAGAAACATTAAGAGAGTCTACCAGTACTCCATTTAATTATTCTGTTCAGCACAAGTGGGGGGGGGGGGGGGGGGGGGTTTTTTTGGGGGTTTTTTTTGTTAATTTTTGTTTTATCCAAACCGGGGGCGTGTGTCT
>JAODKM010000016.1:83526-119547 GCA_026780845.1 Petrocephalus sullivani | reverse complement strand
GAGCATCTTTGGGATGTGGTGGAACGGGAGCTTCGTGCCCTGGATGTGCATCCCACAAATCTCCATCAACTGCAAGACGCTATCCTATCAATATGGGCCAACATTTCTAAAGAATGCTTTCAGCACCTTGTTGAAGCAATGCCACGTAGAATTAAGGCAGTTCTGAAGGCGAAAAGGGGTCAAACACCGTATTAGTATGGTGTTCCTAATAATCCTTTAGGTGAGTGTATGTTGTAAACCCAGCTAACAAAAAACGTTCTCAGAACTTTAGCTAACATTAAATGTTTTCTCAAAGTTGGCGGAGAACATTCTTACCGTAAAGTTATTTCCTCAGTTTACAGTCCGACAGGGTGTGTGAATGATCGTATGGCAACATTATTACTTGAACACCCTTTGACAGTGTTATCCATACCCCTCATTTGTTGTTGTAGTAGTTGGGTAATGAGATAATGTTCGGGGAATGTCGGGAAAACTGGACACTTTGAGCATTCTTATATCTATATCCGTAACGTTTGGATAAACTTTTATGGAGTGAAAAATTGATAGCTGGGAAGATGCCATTTTTATTCAGTAAGGGTGAGGGGATATAAAAAAGTCTTTTCACACATATCCGTCATTGTAATGTCAATGACTTTGATATAAGGTTTGATGTGAGTGGTACAAAATGCATCTTTAGAAATTTTCGCACCCAGGGCATAAAAAGTCACTCTCTTTCGGATGAAAATGGATCCAGATGTGGATGGAAGGGTCACACTTGTGACTTTAATTTATGCAAGCTTTGAACGTTGATAGAAGTTGTTTACACTGAAAATATTGTTGTTTACACTGAAAATATTGTTGTTTACACTGAAATGGCACTCATTAGGTGACGAGACATGCATGTTTCACCCGGGTATTTCAGGAATACATGAAATGTGATTGTGTCTTTATCGTGAAAATTGCACCAGGGAGGCTGAGTGATGAATGATACATTCAGTTCCTTATTTCTGTTTTGTGATCAATAATGTACAAGTTACTATTCATGGTGAAACTAAAAGGAAAAGTGAGGCTAGCCTTTAACAGCAGCATAAAGAACCTGAATGTTGTAAAAGACTATTTTCCTGTGCCTCTGTGCTTTCAATCTCCAATTTCAAGGAGCCTGACCATTACTAAGATTTACATTCTCTCAAGCAAAATGGAGTAGTACTTGTATGAACTTGGATAAAATATTGTATAAATCTGTGCAGAAATAAATCTTAAGAGTTCTGGGAGCAGAATGTTCTGGCCATGTTGCGTCAGTGAAGGGCCCAGTTATATTTATGAAGGAGTTTGTGAGGGAACAAAAAGTGAATTGGGTCTAGGAACATAGATTATAGCCTGAAGAAATAACAGAAAACATAATACTTTTCTTGTTGGATTTCAAGGTAATAATTATTGTATCTGCCTCGTAAGTTTGTTGATTGATACTGGATGTAATACCAATGAAGCAATATAAAGGGCACAAAAATACTACAGGAATGAGAGGATGCAACAGGGTGTAAACTTTTATGTAACTCTTCGCTTGAGGTAGCACAAATAATATACTGTATTGATCTTAATTTAATCATGAACTAGCTCTTACTTAATGTATTAATTAACAACAAAATATATTTGTTTATGAGTTGTGCTTGAGTAGTAACTGAGTTAGTATTAAGTTACTAAGGATTGTAAAGTGTTACTTCGTATAATATTTGTGCCCCCTCAAGCAAATTGTTACTGAATTAATGGACTCGAATTACTATATATTGTATAATTACATTATCTTTTCTCAGATTAATTATGGCATGGATTTTATAAAGTGGTGCTGCAACCTCATGAGTAATATTTTATACAAATTTTTGTAGAAGGGGCGACCTGGTGGTGCAGTGGTTATCACTAATGCCTCTGACTTGTAGATCCGGGGGTTGAGTCATGGCCATGTGTGTGTGGAGTTTGCATGTTCTCCACGTGCTGTCATGGGGTTTCCTCCCGGTATTCTGACCCCCCCCCCATAGTCCAAGAGCATGCAAGGGAAATGTATTGGAGTTCCCAAAATATGCATGAGTGAGTGAGTAGAGTGTGCCCTGCAACGATGGGTTGGCAGATCCCCGATGACCCAGGATAGGACAAGTGGTAAAAGAAGATGGATGGATGGATGGATGGATGGATGGATGGATGGATTGAATTTTAAAGGAGTGCAAGGAGTAAAGAAGTATGTCAATAGGAGAAAGAAGCAGGCATCAGATAGTGAAAAACAAACAGAAATCAATCCTTACATTGTAAGTATACTCCTTCACATTAATCGTGCAGAAATTATTAATGGCACTGATTAATGGTACTGATTGACCCAGCTCATTTTCACAATTCCCCCATTTTCCTTCATTATTCATATTTCCCATGAGTGGAAAGTGAATAATATTTCAAAGGAAAATGTGCCATATTTCATTTCCCTTTTATTGGAACATACTTAACCCTGGAAGTGCAAGAACCTAAATGGCAAAGTAAAGATCAGGGGAACTGTGATGTAAGGTTGCATGGGCCGTGCCAAGGTGCCTCAAAATGAGCCTTAAAAGGTTACACCCAGTTCTTACTGCTTTATTACATGTATTTATTAAATTTATGTGAATGTCAATATTTAAGTAATCACTATTTTCTTGGAATTCTAATAATTCTTTTTTCAGACTTTGGATTTAACACGTCAGACTTTATTCGTTTAAAACAGTCTAGTATGCGTGTGGTGGTGCATCGTGAACCTACTTAGAATTCGTTTCCTTCTAAGTTGAGACACGAGCAGTACATTTTATTCCAGTTCTAATTACTCACCTCTTTTCCATCAGCTGATTGACGGCGTAAAAGTCTATTTGTGAGTCACTTTTTTAATTAGTATTTTTTGGTCTAAGCACATAGAGGTGGACGTAAATGTGAGGCTTGATGTATGTGTAAGATTGCGTGAATTCTAAAAGCATTTGCTATATATAATGTCATGTGTTCTGAGGAATCATTTTATAAGTATTCACAAAGATTAAATGTACTTAAATTCAGCTTGTATTACGCTTGTAATTCTTTTTGGAAATTATGGATGCAGCTTCCCCTGGGCTAAAGATGAGTGGGACCATCCAGGTTGTTATCAGCAGACAGTTAAAAAGCCAGAATCCGTGGTGGTATGGGTTGCATTAGTACCCATAACTTGGGTAGCTTGCATATATGGGAAGGCCCCATTAATTAAGGCTGTATATATTTCAGCAAGGCAATGCCAAACCACATTTTGCATGTATTACCCCCATGTGGCTCCGTAGTAGAAGATTCCGGGTGCTAGACTGGCCTGCCTGCACCCATTGGAAACATTTGGTGCATCATGAAACGAAAAATATGACAATGGAGACCCCAAACTGTTGAGCAGCTGAAACCCTATATCAGACAAGAATGGGACAGCATTTCACTTGCAAAACTCCAACCATGTTTACAGAGTGCTGTTAAAAGAAGAGATGATGTAACACAGTGGTAAACATGCCCCTGTCCCAACTTTGTTGAAATATGTTGGCATCAAATTCAAATTACGCATATATTTGTCATAAAACAATAACATTTCTGTTTCAACATTTTATTTTAGATGTTGTCTTTGTTCTATTTCCAATTAAATATGGATTTATGTCATTTTTAAATCCTTACATTCTGATTTTAATTACATTTTACACAGCACCCCAAATTTATGAAATAGGGTTGTAATCTAAAGGTACCTCCCATACATTAGTTAGTATTAGCATTTGGAATGGGGATGGGGTTCAGTTCTAAGATTTACGCTAAGACATACTGTTTTCCAAGTTAATTAAATAGATTGGCTGATCATTTTTTATGCTAGCTCTTTAATGCCCAGTGGTGAGAAAGTCAAACAGGCTACTGGCACTTTGCTGTCTTTGCTGGGGATGTTGATCACTTGCTGCTATTATCCGGCAGGGGTGTTACCGGTCTGTTGGAATCACATTGCTGGTGAAGGCGCTACTCTGTGACTGAGATGTACTCAAAAGCCGGCCTACTTTGTACTTGAGGAGACAGGGAGAGAATTCACATTTCAGCAATGTTGATGAGCAACTGACTGCATTTTAGCCGTTACAGATGCAATGGGGTTTTCCCTACTCTGAAAGCTTTGATATTACTAAGTGCCATTCAGATATAGGGCATAATTGGGTTTATGACCCATTAATGTATGTCATGAAAAAAATGCGAGCTTCAGATTCCAACTTCTGATCTCGGGTCAGGCAGAGAGATTGTGACTTCATAATTATTGAATCTGAAATAGGCCATGTGGTCCCAGCAACAGTGTGGGAGGATTATTCTAATAATAGTAAGCTAGATGATAAAAGAAGGAAAGATCTCTCTTATCAGATGAGCAACTTAAGAATAGATGCTATTAGGACATGAAACAAGCACGGCGTTAAGAATTCATGATGCCGAGCGCGGTTTCATCATGCGAGCCCCTATTTTTAGGACACAAGGGTTTTGTTGCTTGGAGAGATTCTCATCAGATGGTTCGACTATGCAAGAATGTATGAAATATGTCGGCACATATACACAGATACTGAAAAACAGGATGCATACATGTCTGAGAAGCATTAGTTTAAAAACTTTTTTTGGTGATTTACGTGGGTGTGGGGGCAGGTCTATTCCATTATAGCTGCGGTTCGAGCAATAATAACGACGACGTGGCCGCACGTCATCATTTTACGTCGCCAGCTTTGCTATTCAGCAAATTGATGGAGACATTAAACGCGGGCTTCTGTGGTTTAATCAAGGTCTACGGTGTGTAATTAAATTCTCCGGAGGAACCATGAAGGGAGCTGGTGCTGAGAGGGAGCTTGTGAGACCATGAAGGCATCCAAAACTTTGGAGCCAAGACCAATCTCTTCCAAAGCTCATGATTAGTTATTTTTGTGTTCACAGACCTTCACTAAACACTTCTGTATTCCCACTGGCAGAATGTTGTCAGAAAGGGAGGCTAATTAATGTTTAAACACTGATGCATTCATTAATTCAATTTCACACAGAAAAATTAAGTAATACACTAAAACTGAGCATGCCCTGAATAGCATTCCCATTTACGCATTTTTAAATTCAGTATTCATTTTTGAAAAGTACATTAGTGAAAGAGAGAATTGTTGGAACAAGCCTAATAGGCACTCGAGCCTTTTCATCAGCATGGACAAAATTGATTATCCTGTCAGATTATCTAAGAAAGGTGTACATGAAACTAAATCACAGTGTTAATTTAGTGTGCACACTTTATTCACACGTCTCTCCTGGTCTATAATAGAAAAACTTTACAATGGTATGAATTTTCATTGTGTCATCCATACTATAATGGGACTAATCCTCCTGATTAAGTCTCTGTCCACAACAGCCAAAGTCAGACAACTGCTGAATTACTGTACAGTAAGTAACTGAGACGAAATGCTAAAATGCGCTACAGTACACTGAATTTATAAGATTTTGGCTTCATCGATCCATCTTTATACCGATCCTCAGGTACTCCCAGGCCAGCTGTGAGATACAGTCCCTCCAGCATGGCCGGGGTCTGCTCCAGTGTCTCGGCTCATGTTGTGGGGCTTGCCAAAACATCCTTTGGGGCTGACCAGCTGGCATCCTTATGATATGCTCAAATCACCTTAGCTGACTCCTCTCAGTCCAGCGGAGAAGAGACTCAATGTCGAGGTCCCTTTCGATCTCTAACCCCGTCCCCCGTTAAGGACAGCAAACCTGGAAACCCAGTGGAGAAGCATCACTTTGGCAACTTGCACAGATTCTTGATCTTTTAGCCATTATCAGAGGTGGGTAATTGAGGTCCAGAGAGTATAAGTCTAGACCAAGATTTCGTTTCAACCAGCCAGTTTAACACTGTAACTGTGACTCTTTAAACGCATCTGGATGGTTGAAACTAAATCTTGGTCTGGACTTACTCTCTGGACCTGGATTACCCACCTCTGGTCATTACCCACAGCTCAAAGGTGGCAATGGGAATGTAGATTGACTATTAAACTATAAAAGCGAGTTTCGTTCAATGACTCAATTAAACAATTAACGGTAGTATTAAGAAAGACTGTATTAAATTGAATTGAGATCGCTTTCTATTAAGCCAAATATTGTATACTCCTATATCCATATACTCCTTAATGGATATTCTTCTTAACACTTCAGCACTGAGAGCGAATTTACAGCAGCTATTGGATATTTTCGATTTTTGGTGTAGGATGTACAGTCTTGTCAGGGACTTCCCCTTCACTAGACTAGGAGGTGATTAAAGTCACTATTTTATTTCTGTCTGCCAACTAGACCATGAAATAATCTGAGGAAGTTTCAGACTGGACTAAAGGTTAAAGCCAGGACACTACTCTAATGGACAGAACAGTGTTTTTTAGTTATTTTATTTTTCTTTATATGTTATAGCTGGAAGACCTCTCGCATTTTGTTTGTCCGTTCCTCTCCTGGTAAATTGAGCCAAACTTCTTCCCTCATACGTGACCTGCTGGCTAATCGAACATGGCACCACTGGGCCACGTGACTGGTTGTGCCTCTGTCTATTTATAAGTGATCAACTTTAATCAGCTCAATGTGCAGGCGCTGGGTCAGCAGACTTCCTGTGCAGTCAGGTGGGTCAGAAGTTTGACTGGGTGTCATCCGGGGTACTGTAGGTTCACGCATCTGCAGGTCCATTTGGAGAATCCCTGTGGGGTGGCCCCAAGGCCAGGCTCATTGGAATAACAGACATTTCAATGGGCAAAAGCAGTGCTCTTTCAACCATTGAGCAAACATCTGCTACACCAGTCTTCAATGGAAAGGTTGGAAATGTATATGTATATCCTAAGCTCATTATTAAATAAAATAAGTCATATATTTTGTACACATATAAGACTAATGTGTGTCTATCAGCTTTTGTTGTGCGATTCAATGCAAAGTGTCACATTTATGTCATTATGTGTCTGAAGTTTGTCCGCCTTGTTTTATTCTCCCATCTCATAAGGATGTCAGTGGTGGCTCCCCCCAGAAATCCAGAGGGATTGTGGGTAAATTTTCCTACCCTCCTTCTCTAAATGACTATTAAAAATGATCAAAATGATTGGTTTCTGCCTTCTGACAGCTGGACCCAGACTGCCTAGGCGTGATTAGAGCTCTTCCAGAAATAGGGTCATGCACTCTCTGCACAGCCCACTGGCACCGTTGTCATGGCAACTGCCAGTCTTGTCATAGGCACCATCACCAGATCGCCCCGGCTGCTACTCACACTCACTGACATGTGCATCAGTTTCCATGGACATGGCACATTATGAAGAAGGAGGCTGATGCAAGCAGCATCATGAGATGGTCAGAGCAAATTAAAGTGCGGACAAGGGTAAAAAAATACTGCAAACTCAATTAACTACAATAATAGTCCAGAGGGGAAAAATAGTTCACAAATTATACTTATTAAGTCTTTTAAAAATTTAAAGATTTATGTGAAATAGACTATACATAAATGCACTGATTCTTAAATCAACCAATATTACAGCCTGCAGTCTTTATCTGTTTCTTTGTCTCTAGAAACTATTGTATACAGCAAGGGCACATACCTTCAAGACAAAAATGGCATATTTAAAACTAAAATCACGTATAAGTATTTAAACGAAGTACAAATTAAAGTTACTTGTGAGCTGAAAATCACTGCCGTGATAGAATACGCCCAGGCCGCCTAATCCACAGTGTGAGCAAGTTCACGCATTTGGGCTTCCTGTTCCCCCCGCCTTCGAGGAGCAACTGCTCCTGAAGCATGAGAGAGTTTAAGGGGCGGTAATAAACCGGTCTGGCTTGTACCATCATATCAATTCTTTTGGGTTTTCATTCCTACACCCAAGATGTTCTATTTATTTTCACCACAGTAAAAACAGTAAAGGGATAATTAATTTCCTTCTGGTAATTTTAAATACTAACATTTAAACATAATTTTGGTATAATTTGGGTCTTGAATGAGAAATACTGCAGTATTTACATACATTTTAAAAACAGAAACATAATTTATACTTGCATTCAGTGTAGCATTTGAGTTAATTCAGTGAAGGAAGTAGACAACATGGTAAAATACACAGGATAATAGTTTTAATGTTAAATTATTAGTTCAGCTCACAGTTAAATTCTGCTTGAATGTGGATTTACCCACAGATAGTAGGTATTCATAATTTTATTCCTATCTTTATGGGGACTCTCCATTCGTTCCTATGGTCATAATTCCAACTATGACAACCTTAACCCAGCCTTGACTTTAACCATAAGTGAACAAACAAAATACGCAACTTTTGGCATTTTTACTTTTTTAATTGCATTAAAATATTTTGATAAAATTGAGGTTATGGAAATGGAGACTTGAAAAAAAGGAAGGAATGGAGGACATTCTGGTCCCCAAACGTGATCCATGCAAACCTGCATGCACACACAGAGTCGTACACCATGGGCAATATGTAGATGATGCTTAACATAACTGCATCTCTTTGAAATAGGGGATGAAACTGTTGAACTCAGAAACCTTCAATACACTGGGAAAATACCAGATGCCGCACAAAAAGTAAAGGCAAGAAAAGATAAAATTACAAAGCTCTATTTTTGGCATCTCTAAGCCAGTTTTTGAGTATGTGTACATTCTATTTCACCAATTCTTAATTCTCTGAGTTTTAAATCCAGTTCTCAAGTGCATTTACTTACTTACTGCAAGGTTGACTTACATGAAAGCCTCACATAAAGTAATACCAATGGTTATTTAAATGGAAATTTTAAAACGAGCTGTTACAGTAGGGGTGTAAAACTCCATAAATGAAAGTATTAGTTTTAGTGTTATATTTGCTTAAACACTGTGATAAAGTTGAAGATGAAATTCATGCTCAGTCATGCCATACGTCTAACAATGAAACTAATTGTTACAAAAGATTTTAAAATATAGTTTTGCCTGTTTGATGCAAAGGTAACTGCTGGAGTAAGATGTAGGTTATAAATAATTTTTTAACTAAATGGATGGATGGATGGAATTGTATGTATTTTATTAAGTGAAAGGATCCCAATTAATATATTTTCTTTAACAAGATTAAAATATTATAACAAGTCCTTAAATACTTCAGTTAGTTTAATGTGAATTTAAATGTGCAAAACATTTTAGGTCATCCAATAAGACAAAAATATATAGAAATATATATACAAATAACAGTTGTGTACCAACTTGTGAGGTTTGAAGTTTGGATACCCTGCAATAGAAAAAGTACTATGTGTGGAAAAAAGTGAATCACTGATGAAAAACACAGCCTAATTAGCCGGCCTAATTGGCAGGCAAGAAGTGTTCTGTATTAGCCAGCCACTGAGCTCACCGTACACTTTACAGTATATATGATGTATGCACCTGTGATGCAGTGTGTTCAGTGGACAGTGGTACAAATGAGGAGTTCAGGCTCATAGTTCTCAGCCATAGGCTTCACTCATACCCAAATGGGAAAAATGCATGGTATCACACATTTTTCTTATTTCAATTATAAATGACAATGCATAATGGTTTTTATTTGTTCATTACAGGTCAGTATTATCTCTTGTATGACTTTGGCTGAATTCATACCAAAAACACACGAAATGTAAGGCACTCAAAGAAGAAGCTTATAGGGGAAAAAATAACGTTTATTCATGAACTTTATATTTTACATATGTGATAACATATGGCTTTAGTAGGGGATACATGCTTATTGCTTGTTATTTCTTAATAAAATGTATATTGCATTTATATTATTCTAATAAAAGCTGTGAGCAATTAGACATGAGAAAATTCATGTTATGTTATCAGAACATAAAGTGAATTGAACTGAACTGAAAATTTTCAAAATACTCATTCTAGTTGCGTAGAATGTAAACTTTCTTATATAATTATAAAAATGCATTGCAAAGTGATATGGGAATGTTATGATTTATCGCATTCTAATGGCATATGGTAGAACCTCAGCTTTAAATACAAATCCTACTTTTCCAAGTCCCTAACACTTCTCGGAGATACTGGAGGCTTTTTTTTTTCCTTGGATATTACAGCAAGGTGCTACGTGCGCGCTTTGATGCCTAAACAACCTCGCAGGTCCCGGGGAGCAATCGATGCCGGGGCAGGGCTCCGCGGAGCCGTCGGAGCTTTCATCAGCCCGGCGCGGTGCCGTGTACGGGGCCGTAGCCTTCCTTTCCGCCCGAAGCGCGCTCTTTCATTTTCTTTTTCCGCGGGAGACCAAAGGCGGCGCGGCGGGCATCCTGCGGAAGCGAGCTCAGAATTGGACGTGCGGCCGGCCGAAGCGTGCAGCAAGGGCTTCGCCGGTTTCTAGTTATTCCTTTTTTTATAATAGCAGCTCTGTCGTCAAGAACAATAAGCGACTGGTCTGAGGCTTCAATGGCGGAGATGCAGGCATACCTTAATTAATCAAGAAAAATAGTCCCCTGGCCAGGATTGCCAACTCTCTGTGTTCCCAGAGTACTCGGTTACAGTACACATATATATATGCGTGTGTGTGTGTGTGTCTGTATATATGTATATATACATAGCTTTAAAAGGCTTTTAGCTCCACACTGACACCAATCACCAGAAAGTGCTTCCCATAAACAGCTAGCCATCCATCCATCCATTTTCTGGAACCGCTTATCCTTCCGGGTCCAGAGCCTATGCCAGAAGCTATGGGCACAAGGCCGGGAACCCAGGGCAGGGGGGCAGCCCTGGGCAATTTGGTAACTCCAATTAGAGGCAACAGTACTAACCACTGCACCACCATGCCACCCTCAGACATTTATACAATACATTTATACAAATATTTCTGTATTATATAAATAAAGGAGCAAATTAATACTGATGCATGAACTATTGATCCAACTTGCATAAGTCAACATTTCATACATTGTATTTTTTTATATATTTGCCCATCAGGGAAGGTTCAAGCAAGCGGTTTAGAATTGACTTTCACACAAACATCATCCCATCCATCCCCAAGTGACTGGTAGCCACGTCAGCTGCATTTATATTAGGCTGGTGGAGAATTTATTGTCAATGCTGAGTGTGACGGCAAGCAGCGTTACATATTTCATACGCCTGATGGGTACACCTGTGCATTCCTAAAACAAATTTCAGAAGTAAAATTCTAGAATAGGTTTTAAGCATGTTCATATTGCAGACATTCGAGTTTATGTAAAGCATACATCATTGTAAAGGTTGCTACAGTCCTTGAATGGCACTGTTGATATGTACATGCAGCTGTGAAAATGGAAAATAATGTAATAATTGAGACAAGAAATGACTCATATAGTATGTAAAAACAGTGATAGCGGCCGCATTGGGTTCGTCCTTACCTTTCCTGTCAATGCGCGGCCATTTACTATGGCTTTATTTTTACAGCTTTTGCTGGTGGCAATGAAGTCGCCTCTTCTCCAGCAGTGTCAAAGCATTGTCACTGGAGCATCAGTCTCGTTTTCAGTCACATCTCATGATGGGCACATAAAACGGGCCGCGGTGTTTATATAATGTCTAGCGTCTTATGGGACATCATAAAGAGTAACTGCTCTTCAAAACGCTGGAGCTCTGTCATAATTCATGCCTCATCGATGCGGCTCACCAGTCTACTTCTTTTTTCTTCTTCATTAAATTACTCTAGTGCTTCCAGTATAATAAAAGACACATGGATATTTCACAATATGTACCTTTACATCTTTCCAGTGCTCTTCTGAAACAAACCACCTCTCCAAAATTTTGCTACAAGGTAAAAAAGTAAACATGTAATCAAACCACAACTGGCTCGCGGATGACATGCTGGTTGGTTTTTGACATCCCCTGGGTTTATGATGGGGTGAAATGTCTCATATCTGCGGGATACTGAAAAAGGCATCCTGTCTGCAGTCAGTTGTTTCGCTTGGAAATGTTTAAGGCTGCTTGAAATCCTCTTGCCCCTTTGTGAGCCTGCAGTTTCTGTGGAAACTCTTCCTCTGGCGGAAATAATTGATGGCTGACAGAGCCCTGTGAGAGAACCATCTGCTCTTTAGCAAGCTGCCGTTGATGCCGAGCTGGGAGAGCAATCTTCCCCATTCACATAATCAGTAATAGGCTCGTTTCAGACCTGTCTGTTAGGTTTGGTGCCCTTCTGCAGCCACACTTCCTGTGTCGCTGTTTGATCCCCCGACCTCCCAATAGCCACCTCAGCCATAATCTCCACCCAGTATGAGGGGGAAACCATGCATCAGTGCTTCAGGACACATTGTGTGATCAATTTGGTCGTCCAACTGGAAGGCTGTGAGGGGATATCAGTGGGAAATGGGGGAATGTGGACCTTTAAAATGTGAGGAGAGATGATATGTCACAGAGGACCGCGTAACAGCTTCCTATGATTGGGCAAACAGCTGTCAGCAGTTAAATTTATTCGGCAGGAGGGTTGTGAATTTCCACAATTCATGGCATTATTCCATAAGACTGTGGGCTAATCGCTTCATAGGAGACCTTCAAAGAGCTGGTTTCCATGAGCCAAAGGAGGGGACATTTCATCATAGTGGAAAACGCTCCTGCACACAGAAACCAGCGCATGTGCCAACAACGGGAATAATGCACTTTAAGATTTGTTGTCTTTCACATAAATAACTTGGCAAGGTCTAACTCAATCTGGCACTTATTCAAAGGTGTACAGGTATTGGTCCGTGGAGAAATGTGTTTGGGAATCACTCTGCTGAGCAGCCCGGGCACTAAAGAAAGACAGACAATCTGAAGAAGAAAATGAAGCTGAAATTTTGAAACAATTGGAGTAGCACTGGTGCAGAACACATGTTTTTTTTATACACAAGGGTAGCCATTTTTATTTTTTTGGTAGAGGGAAGGGGATTTTTCTCTAACTGTAATGGAGTGCCATAGTGTGACTGTCTATTCCATTTTTTTTTGATAGACACTCCATATTTATGTTGAACGAAGGGCAGCAAGAGTGATGAAGTCCAGGTCTCAGCCCATTCATAAAGAACTAGGGCGAATCTGCTTTGGCAGCTTTCTGCAGCTAAATGAAGCATATCCTCTCATCATAACGAAAGCCTGTGCATGGTGCCGCCATCCTAACACTGCTATGAAACACTGCCTGCATCGTAATGAGGGCTCGTCTGAAGAAGAGGGTGCATAATATGTCCAGAAACCGAAAATCTGAAAAACAAGCTTGTTACGCTCAGTTCCGCCCTTCATGTTTTTCCCCTGTTTTGCCCTCAGGCGGGGCTTGATTCTTCGCACCTGACCCTCATTGTGTTTGCCTCGTGTGAATTCTCCGCTTGTTTCCCTTGATCAGCTGCCTCTTGTTTGCCCCTTAATGTGCTGCCCTATTTCAGTGAGTCCGTGACCTGTGCCCCTTGTCCAGTATTGTTGATGCCTTGTCCGGTCGCTATCGCGCTTTCACCCGTGTATTCTCTAATAAACGCCCCTTTGAAGGGCTTAACCTTGCAGCCTGCTGCCATGGGTCATTCATCCCGCCGAAAGCGTGACAGAAGCCAGGGGGCAGGGCGGGCGGGAACCGGCCCCGACGTAGGTGGCCCCGCCCTTTCCGGGATCTGGAGATGCGGGGCCACCACCAGGTCTTGTCTCTCGGCAGGCGTGGAGGAGTCCTCTTCCCCACAGTGTCTCTGGGGCCCATCAGGGCCAGCCCAGAGGGGTCCCAGTCAAGAGGAGGAGGCAGCAGAGTTAGGTGGGTCGGGCGGTGCAGGCGACACAGGAACGGGAGGCGGCGCCGGGACCGGGACAGGAACAAGCGGAGGCGCCGGGACCGGGACAGGAACAAGCGGAGGCGCCGGGACCGGGACAGGAACAAGCAGAGGCGCCGGGACCGGGACAGGAACAAGCAGAGGCGCCGGGACCGGGACAGGAACCGACGGAAGCGCGGGCAGCACGAGAACAGGCGGCAGCGCAGGAACAGGCGGCAGCGCCGCATCATCTCCCGGATGGATTGGGGGCGCGGCAGCACCATCCACCAGACCCATCGGGGGCGCGGCAGCGTCATCTCCCGGGCAGATCGGGGGCGCGGCGGCGGCATCGTCACCGGAAACAGGCGACGATACAGGAGCCGGCAGCACGGGAACAGGCGTCTTCTGCTGGACGGATCGGGGGCGCGGCAGCGCCAACCTCCGGACACATCAGGGTGCGGTGACGCCATCTTCCGGACGCATCGGGGGCGCGACAGCGTCATCCTCCGGATGCATTGGGGGCGCAGCGGCGCCATCTTGGGGATTGCGAGTCTCCTTCCTGCGGAGCAGGCCGCGTATCAACCCCCGGATCTCGTCTTGCTCAGAGGGTGACGAGTCCGGGGTTGCGACGGCAAACGCCTCGTCTAGGGCGTTCAGGGCTAGGGAGGCTTCGGGATCCCGGCATAGCGCCGGGTCAACCGCCAACCTCCACCATTGCTCCTGCAGGGTCCAGTATTCCGCCGCCCAGATAGCCCGGTTCTCATTCACGCGCGGGTCCTCCGAGCGCGGAGGGGCGCCGCCCATGGAGAGCGAGGTGGCCCCCATGTAGAGCCCTGCGGGCTTCAGGGGCACAGGCAGCGGCGGCGGAGGGGCGAAGAGCTGAGTGGGGAAACAGGCGTCCTCAGACTCCTGGACGCCTTTCTCCCTCTGGGCGAGGCGGCGCTCGAGCTCCTCAGTCACCTCAGCCCAGAGGTACTCCTCCTCGGTGAGGAGCTGGTCCCCTCGCCAGAGGAAGAATTCCTCAGCCTCTTCCGGACCTTCCTCAGGATCTTCCAGGTAAGGGTGGCCGGGAGGTGCCGGCTTGCAGCCGCTGGGTCGAATGTTTGGGTCGGTCTTTCTGTCAGAAAGAGAAACGACCCATAGTTGCAGGCTGCAGGGTTTAGCCCTTCCAAGGGCGTTTATTTAAGGTACACAGGGTACAGAGCAAACAGGAGTAAGCGGGAGTGCTAGCAGACAATGCATAGACAAAGACAGACAGGGGAGACAGGACTGGGGCAGACTAAATACATCAAAACACTAACAGCAGACGAGAAACAGCCGGGAACGGGAGGATTCTCACGAGGGAAATGAGGGGGCATGGCACACAGGAGGCGCAGTCGGGCAGGCCATGACAAAGCTCAATTTCTTGTTGACTTATATCCCCTTTGTTACCCTCCAGTCCTCAAACATTTTTTATTTGCTAGGTCGTCCACATCTATTTGTAATTAACTGGACCATAAAATGTTCTGTCTGTAGGGATTCGTATTTCTGCACAGAAATAAAAAGTCTGATGTACTAGTGCTACAGATGTTCATGTTCAATAGGGCTGTAAAAAAGACCCGACAGAAAATAGATACTGAGTAGAAAAGCCAATTAATATATATCATAGACAGACTTGATGAGTAGCATTATTTTCATGGCTCTTTTCCAGGTAGTAAAGTTTCCTTTTCCAGACCAAAATCACGTGAAAATACCTATTTACCAAAAGACACAATACTTTACATATTATCATCTTGAGAGAATAGGCAAATTCTTTTCTGTGACATGTCCACTTAATTGACAGATTCCCGGAAATGCGACGTGGCCGACATCAGCGTGTTTAATGACGCTTACATGTCTCTTTTTACACAAGGTTTCTTCAAATCGTCCCCAACACTGTAGAGACACTTTTCATAAAGCGCCATATGGCTCATTGGACTCATACGGAATTCTTTACCTTAAACACTTAAAGTCAGACGAAACACTTAAAGTCAGAGATAAGTGAGTCGAAATACCCTAAATGGGAACAGGGTGGCTCCTATGGAGTACAGTGTATAGGTCACTAATTAATGACTGATTCATTAATTAATGATTAATGAGTGAAATGATATCAAACAGCATAGAAAAGAAATGCTGCCCTTCCCTTTCAATCTAATTCATGTAACCAGTCACAGCAGTTTCAGAATCAGTCTTAGCTATTTATCTTGGCTTCCAGGTTTGAGAACTTACTCTGCCATAACAAGCAATAAACTTTCTCCCCCCTCTGTGTGAGGACTAAGGTCTTCTGGTAAATGCCAAGAGATAATACATTTATTCTCACCTAACTTCTACATCTAAAATGGTGTTTGCAAGTGCTCATGGAAAGGGAAAACCACTGACATTTGACAGAGATGAGATTCCGTGCCTCCTCATCCGACGTGCTTCCTATACTTGACTGGTGAACTCTAATCTCAAGTATACAGGAGAACGTGTCGGGATGAAGACTCGCGACATTACCGATCCGGGCGGGTACAAGAAATAGCAACAAAATATTAGCTGCTTAAATGAAAACATTCCCTGATAAGAGATGTTCACATTTAAACAAAAAACATAATTTGTCATTCTGAGATTCTTCCGTAATTTTCCATTTGTCAATTCAGAGGATAAAATTACAGGGGCGTAACTGTATACCTGCATTCAAAACTACGGTCGCTTTATAAACGTGAAAGCCGGACAGTGAGGAAGCAGATCTGTTAGATGCTTTAAACTTTTGTGCCGAAGGACATTTTTAGAAATACAGAGGGGAAAACAAGTGGATTCTTAATCAGACTAACCCAAACCTAACACTCGAAGCACAAATTGTCACAGAATGAAGGACGGGGGTGCAGGATTCGGGGCAAACAAAACTGGGTATCATTGGGAACAATGGAAAGCAACAGGATCACAGGGGATCCAAAACAGGGAGGACAACTAACAATGTGAGGATCAGACAACAAGTAGGGCAGACACAATGCCGGGACTGGGAAGCACAGGACTGGAGAGCATTTATAGGGATCACAACAAGAGGCAGCTGGGGTGCGTTATCATGAGGGCCAGAACGAGAGGTAGGACTAACCCAGAACAGGTGTAGCTCATTAGAGCCAATCTGGGCAGAAATCGGGAGGGCCAGGAAGGCAGGGTGTGACACAAATGACCAAATGGAACTCTTATTTTGGACATATTGTGTGAAGATCCAATTCCGTGAAGACAAGCATTGATTCTTGGAAAATCTGTAGGCAAAACAGGAGGACGAAATCCTGCAATAAGGGGTGTGCGCTCAGTCATCACAATAATGAACGTGCCTTCGGGAAGTCTGACAGCTGACAGGAGAATGCCATCTGTACAGTCACTAGGAGTCGACAAGTGTCTAGACACAGCCTTATAGTAACAATGAAAACCTTCTCGAAGTGTACATCCCGCTGCTTTTATGCCCTAAACTTGTAATAATGGCCATCCCCTTATACCACAAACTTTTGTAAACTCCCATTGATTATTACCTTTGATACCCTGGTGATGGGAAGGGCCTCAAGCACTGTGCTAAACCTACCGTATCTGTCACCCTGCTGCCTGGAGCTCAGCGTTTCTGCAGTGCAGTTACCCATATAGATGTGGCGCTTCGGTGATTACATTTAATGTACCGTATAACGATTAATTTGATTGGCTTAGCAGGCAGAAACATTGCATCACATCATTTGGACAGGGATGCAATGCTGAACGATGGGGGAAATCAGAGGCATTTTAAACAAATATCAGCAGAAGCTGAGAAATGAACATACCCAGCCCAATCATTATAATGTATCATGAAGAGAATTATATATTACTTCAGAGAACTGCCTTTCAGATATTGCATTTCTAAGACACATATATAACTATTGCATTAACCTTTCTAACTTTATTATAACATTTTCCTAAATCATACATAGATACTTCAGCAGCAAGAACTCGATATTTGAGAGTTCATTTGCCCACGCCAGGATTCGTCCATGAAATGGAAGTTCTTCCCTGATGCACTAAATTCCCTCCTCACTCTGCAACTCGGCAGGAAGTGAGATATGCGTTTCCTCGCGTAATTGGTTTTTCGTGAGACCAATGGTTCCTACACCCTCACTAGCCTATCTTCAGATGGAACTGGATGAGATTTGAGATTTGAAAGTTCTGTCAAGATCGATGATGGTCAGAAGACATCTATGGTGGTTAAGCTGGAGGCTGAGTTCTGATACTGACTCTTGCAGCTTTTTGCTAGCAAAGACCTTATCCATACGGCCTCTTGCCATGTCTAATGAGATGCTGAGGTTCTTGGTAAATCAAAAAGCTAAAAGCAGAGTGGCTGTCATGTCATTCTGCTTTGCTAAGCCTGGACCAGAACCTTCAGCAAATATCAGAGACAGACTGGTGCTTTTCCCAGCACAGTTTATCTGTGGACATTTCCTTGAAATTTGAAGCACCGTGTATATTGCATATCTGGGGGATTGCAGAAAAGCTGAATTAACTTCTATGAAATGTAGAACCAGGTATAAATCATACAGCCAGCTAATCAATGTGACTATTTTGACAATCTACAGTGATTAGCTGGAGAGTCTGTGGAAAAGTCAGAATTCTTTATAAAGATTAAAAAATTGGCCTCAGTGACTGAAACAAAGAAGACACAGAAAAATATTCAGAAAGTAAATTACAGTTTTTTTCTCAACACATTTTTACAGCTTTTGTGTATTTTTTTAATGTATGGTGTATTGGGTATGGATTAATCTTTGTAACTTGTTCGTCTTTCCAAATATGACTGGGTGACTGAAGCTGTCTGTATTGTGTTCTGAGTGCTGGGTGACTGAAGCTGTCTGTATTATGTTCTGGGTGCTGGATGACTGAAGCTGTCTGTATTATGTTCTGGGTGCTGGGTGACTGAAGCTGTCTGTATTGTGTTCTGGGTGCTAGGTGACTGAAGCTGTCTGTATTGTGTTCTGGGTGCTGGGTGACTGAAGCTGTCTGTATTGTGTTCTGAGTGCTGGGTGACTGAAGCTGTCTGTATTGTGTTCTGAGTGCTGGGTGACTGAAGCTGTCTGTATTGTGAAATTATAGTAAAAAAACTGCCCTGTTTCTCATCACCATCTCTTAGTGCCACCCATTCCTGTTTTCCGGGCCAAATTGTCACCATACTTAGTTGCCCCTGGGAATTATATTTCCTTCTGGTAGCACAAAACAGGCAAATGGATACTGCTGCTGAATATAAGAAATGAATATTGATTTATTTTTCTAAAAAAGAAACAAACAACAAAGCATTGATTTTGCGTCTCTTGTTGAATTTGCGCCCCCCCGGTTTGGGACATTGATTCTCCTTACTATGCTGGAATAGTCTTCTGGGGAAAAAAAAAGAAAAAAAAAAAATTTTGTTAGCAGTAAGTATTTCTGCCAGATTTCCTGAATACGCAGAGAGACCACACAAATACAGTATCCTCATTTATGTCCATTCTTTTATCTTGATGGTTATAGATTTCTGAATGAACCGGTCACGAAATTTGAACAATGATACTTACTGGAAGTATCTGCGCCTAAATATAACTAATTAATATATAATGCATGCTTAGGAGATGTTATAAAACGTCTAACTCTCCCCTACTGATATATATATATATATAGAGAGATAGTTTTTATTGATCCCTGTGAGGAAAATCTCTTCCTGCCTCGCCCAGTCTAACTTCCCCTGACAGCTAGCTTGGCCATGAAGGCCAGCCACCTCTAGCAGCACCCTGGGAGCTCGGGGTTAAGGGCCTCGCGCAAGAGCCCACAGAGGCACCAAGACCGAGCTTGACCCAGTGACCTTTGCATCACAGACACAGGGGCTTAACCCACTGAGCCACATGCCGACCTCCTGTGCCATTATATGCATGTACATATGTAAATTGTTATATGTAAAATTATACATAAAATGAGGCAGAGGGACCCAAGGGGATATTTTGCCAGGGATCCAGAATTTCTAGGTACAGCTGTATATAAAATTAAATGTATGGACCGGTGGTTTGGTGTTTGTTTTTCCTGTAGAAATGTTGGCAACAGAAAAACCCTCACAGGTATTTGGCATTACGCACTTGTTCCCATAAAGCACTGAGCTCACTGCACATTTTTACTGCCTGTGCGCTACATGCTTCCCTTTGTCGTGACTCCTGCCTTGCCTAGCTACACTCTATCGTAGCTTAACCGGCTGCCAGTGCACTGCATCTCACTGCTTTATCCCCCCCACCCCATCGCAAACAAGCACTTATTACAATACTGCTGAATGGCACCTCCAAGTGCTGACCCTGGCCTTCCAAATCCCTGGCAATAAAACCTAATCCAATATAAGGGAATTAGGGAGGGCCTATGTTTGGGTTATAATTTCATCAGTGGGCTGTAAATGATTTATGTGCGTGACCGGCCACTCGCTCGACATTTCCATTTAAATGCGCCATTACAAATGACTGATAGGCAGGTGAGTGGTGGCATGCATATGAAGATGCTGCGATATTTACTGTCAAAGCTCAGTGTCAGGGTCTGCTCTATACATTCCATATGCTTGATGGGTACACCTGTGCATCCATCCATCTCACAACCAATTATCTAGTGCAAGGTCCCAGTGAAACCAGAGCCTAGCCCAGCAAACATCAGGGCCAAGGAAGAACTTACACATTCCACAGCCCCTAACCTAAATGCATTTGCATTTATCTAGTAGCAAAGTGAGGCAAATGGCACATACAGCCATCAAAGAGTAATACAGTCATAAGTTCAGCTAGGCTTAGTTCCCAGTAAAGGTAGCACTGTAAATAGCTCTAGAGAAGAAGCTGTACAGCACCTTTCAGATGCAGCAAGACGCTAAAAAGACAACCATTCAAATTCAAAACAATGGAAAACACAATATGGACACTCTGCCAAAGAAAGCTGTCAATGGCATTTGTCAGAGACTGTAATATTTTACATGACAGTATTTCATATTATGTGGTGTGCAGCTCGTCCCGGGTTAGGGTTCAGGTTTTGCACAACCCTGGATAAGAGCTTATGCCTGACTGGACTGATGGATGGATATGGAACTGGTTTCATGGCAACAGGCAGCAATGTAGGAAAAAGGAAACAAATATACTTCAAGGAAGGTATTTACAATTTCCTGCTATCTGGTGAGAGACACTAGAAAACAACTGAACCCTAAACAACTAGATACAAGGTACAAATCCACACAAATCTAAGTGGAGATCCATGTGGATTTGTCTCCACTTCAGCTGAATGACCTATCTGTCCTAGCTGCATCATCCCTGGTTGCCTGGACAACCTTGTGTCCTTGGTACTCCCTGTAAGAAATTAACAGAACACGTGTCATTATGTGACAGATGCTAACTGACCGCGGAATGCATGAAAGATCCCCGCAATTGAGGCAGCTGCTTCTTTTCCTTTTGCTCCCGGAATGTATTTAATGTAACCGTTTGTCCTTGAATTGCCCCAGTTGTCGGGTCTCGCGCATGCAGGGGCCAGCCGCCATCTGCTCAGTCGCGTGTGCTCTTTAGCCTTCGAAGGCACAGAGTGACCCAGCACTCAGATACATCTCTAAACTGTGTAACTTTGACTATTTTTAGGCACACCAACTGCTGCCCCTCTACCCTACTCTTTCTGCTGGAGATACTCAGATGTAAACAACCCCCCCCCACTACTTTTCAGTCATTGTAATTTTTTGGGGCTTACATTGTAACCCTTGTTGGGATTTTTTGGGATTTGCCATCCTCAGTGTGTGCAAACCTAACAGTGGCTTCTACAGAAAATTTTGATTGGGGTGGTCATTAGGGGCCAGTTAGATATCTATTGATGTGTGGTTGCAACCGGACAGGTCTTGTTTTTCCATTGCCACCCCTTACATCTTCCTCTGAGTTCCAAGTAGCCTCTTTTGAGCTCTGGTCCTGGACTTGTACAGAAACATCAAGTGAGACAAAAATTGGGAAGAGGCCTGACTGAGTGCCTCCGCTGTAATCGCTTATTAATATATGGAGGATCTGGACTGGGAGCCAAGTTAGCTGTACACCTATTCCGCAGCGCCATACGTTCCATTTATCTTTTTTTGCAGTGATTAGTAAAGCCTAGAGTTGGCCTGTCATAAGCGACCTGACAAATGGACTCAGTGACCTCTAATAGACCCTCCTACCTGACAGACAGTATGGATTGAGTCAGGCCCAAGTATAACGGCACTTTATTGACCCAGTGGTTCCTTCCCTTCCATATCTCTTGTCAGAGGGTTTCTCTTAATCATGCTGTGCCTTATGGTGCTAGATGGCCCAGGTATTTGGTGGATCTAACTGCTGCAAGGCCAGAATACATCACTCAGATAAAGGCTACAGTATTTCACTCCAGTCTTCTCTATTAATAAGCTGTACGGTGGAATAGGAGCTGCTGTAAACACTCTGTAACTGACAAAAGTGGCCCTTACTATGCACAAAGGAATGCATCTATAACCAAAAAAGAAATCTCAGATAATCTCAGGAAAAACTACCTGAAAACCAATTTCAAATTCAATAAAATAAAATTTTAATTATTTTTATTAGAATTAGTATTTAATTATTTTTTAATATTATTTAAATAATTATTTAATTACATTAATTATAAGATATAGAAATATTGCAATGTCTTAATAACTGACAAATCTGATAATTGTGTGTGTTTATTTGTTTGTAAAGTGAAAAGGCTTTAGAAGCCAATTTTTTTTGCAGTAAAATGAAATTGTAAACTAAAGAAAGAAAGCAAGATATGAGCTAATATGGTAGAATCACTTGATAAACCCTGCCAAAAATACATATACACAATCTTCTCTACCATTATAAATTACATACCTCTTACTGTATACAGTATATTGCCAAAAGTATTGGGACACCCCTCCAAATCATTGAATTCAGGTGTTCCAATGACTTCCAGGTATATAAAATCACATACCTAGGCATGCAGACTGCTTATACAAACATTTCTGAAAGAATGTGTCACTCTTAGGAGCTCAGTGTATTCAAGCGTGGTACCATGATAGGATGCCACCTGTGCAATAAGTCCATCCGTGAAGTTTGCTCGCTACTACATATTCCAGCACATGCTGAGGCGCACAGTGTGCAGAAGTCACCAACTTTCTACAGTCTCAATAGCTACAGACCTCCAAACTTCATGTGGCTTTCAGATTAGCTCAAGAGCAGTGCGTAGAGAGCTTCATGGAATGGGTTTCCATGGGCGAGCAGCTGCATCCAAGCCTTACATCACCAAGTGCAATGCAAAGCGTCGGATGCAGTGGTGTAAAGCTCACTGCCACTGGACTCACGAGCAGTGGAGACGTGTCCTCTGGAGTGACGACACTTTTCTGTCAGGCAATCTGATGGACGAGTCTGGGTTTGGCGGCTGTCAGGAGAATGGTACTTTCCTGACTTGTATAGAGCCTTACCAGAAGAGTTGAAGCTGTTATAGCTGCAAAGGTTGGGCCAACTCCATATTGAAGCCTATGTTAAGAATTGGATGCTGTTAAACTTCATATGTGTGTAAAAGAAGGCGTACAAATACTTTTGGTAATACAGTGGTAATGTATTACTTTTATTATGCATACATAATTTAAAACCTTTCAATTAAAACATGTACAGTTCAGGTGAATTTATGTAAATAATCCTAGTGGCAATGTGTTCGTTACTGCTCGTTACTTTCCAGGATTAAATGCAGTTTTCATTGTACCAGTATTTTAGAGGCAAAACTCAGTGTGTACATCACCTTGTGAACTCCATCACTTTCTGCAAGTTTGATGCACCCTCTCAGATCAGCCTCTGACATGATCTCTGTGCGATTGTCCACGCACCCGCCCATCAAAACTGGCAGTCGTCTATGGTCAGAGAGACAGATATGTTTGATGTGCGATAGCAGGGAGAGTCTCCTCCAGTGGGCGTGTGCTTGTGAGTGCATGCGTCCCTGCGTGGGGAGCCGGGTGGGTGTCTTCATTCGCAGATGAAACCAGAGAGCCCCAGAGAAACCGAGGAGCAGTGATTACATTTTCAGAGGGAAAAAAATATTTACGTTCTCTCTTATTTTTGTTTGCAAATACCTTTTGACTATCTCAGCTGATTTCCCTCCTGGCTTCTGTGCCAAAATGAAGCTTTGCCTGAATACCAAAACTGGCAGTGAGTAATTACAGATAGGGGGGCTGAAGGTGTTTAATTAAGTACTGAGGAATGCTAACACAAGTGTGGCACTGTGGTCCAGTGCAAATTCCCATCGGGATCTTGCGCTGCTGGGTTCGGTATTTGAGGATGAGAGGTACATGGTCTTTGAGGACATCATAGGTAAGCGTCATCACGCTGAAGGGAAAAGTCAACAGACTTTTGACCATAAACAACAAAGCATTGTTAATCTGCATTGTTGAGCCTGTACAGTATATCCCAAAGAACACTTTAATGCAGCTTGTATATATTTTACAATATACTTTGGTTCTGACACAAGACTTTGTGCCCTACATTAGACTGGCATCTGATCCAGTGTGCCCTATGCCTTGTAGCCTACAGAGCTGATGCCATTTGCTACAGCCCAGTCCTCAGGGACCACCAGCCGGTCCATGTTTTTGCTCCCTCCCAGCTCCCTACCAGATGGTCCACGTTTTTCTCCCTCCCAGCTCCCTGTCAGACAGTCCACGTTTTTACTCTCCCCCGCCCCCCCCAGCTTTCTGCCAGACGCTCCACGTTTTTGCTCCCTCCCAGCTCCCAGCCAGACAGTCCACATTTTTGCTCCCTCCCAGCTCCCTGCCAGATGGTCCATGTTTTTGCTCCCTCCCAGCTCCCAGCCAGACGTTCCACATTTCTTCAAGAGCGTGGATTGTCTGGGGGTCCCTGAGGACAGGTTTGAGAAACAGTGATGCACCTGATGAATGTTTATGGATGGAAACTGGATGGATGGAAATGTATTTAAGCTTTCAATTCCCTATAACATTCCTTTAGGATTTGTATTTAACAGTTGCCCTTAGTTTGGGGCAGGCTGGTAAAGATTAAATATGTATTTAATTAATGCCATTTATTCATAATCAGTTGAAAGGTCTTAACTGTAAAAAGTCCTTTGTGATAGTAATTTCAAATAACACTATATAAAAAGTTAATGTGTATGTAAGAAGGTGCTTTATATTATCAAGTGTAAAAATCAAACTGTAGATGGCATTAAAACCCCTTTCCAGTTTCCAGTGCTTTGGCTCCAATTAGCATTCAAGTCTGACATGACACCATTCCTTTCTCAGAAGGAAACTTGGACTCTTGTTACCCACAGGGAGATCCCCACGCAGCTAGAGAAGCGCGGCTCACGTTCTCTCTCAACAGTTAGTGGGCGAGCTAGGCCATATGGAGTGAAAGGAAGCCCAATGCTCGCAGAGGGTAGGCATGCCAAAGGTCATGCCAAAGGTCAAAGGTGGTGATGATAAACTTCCACAGCTCCGTCAGTGCTCCTTTTGACTGTGTTGGTTTGGATTGTATTTTAAAGAGGAAGCAGGGAAGGCTTTAACCCCGCTATTCAATCGCATTGATCTTCAGCTGTAGCAGAGGTAGCGTGTTTTGCAATCGAAATTACGAGCAGAGGATGGATGGGAGAGGGTACGGGACACAGAGAAAGGCAGGTGACTTTCTGCCAGCCTTCTGTTTCACATCTGGTCATCGCAGACAGCCCCAAACCTGACAAAAGGCTTCTTCCTCCTTCTTCAATAAATCCGTCTATGATCACTTATTCAGTATAGAATTGTGGTGACCAGGAGAATATCCCATATAACACAGGGCACAAAGCTATGGACAGGATACCAGCTTTCTAAGAAAAACAAAAGACAGAAAAACAAAAGACAGTAAGTGTAAATATATCACTATAATGGTAGTATAGGTTTTAGAGTAGCGGAGCTCCTCCTAATTACAGGTTCACATGTTTTTTCAGGTTTGTGTGACAGGAGTTTGGCAGACAGACGTTGTACTTTGCCAGGTAGCTGCCTGGACTGGGTGCACAGTGAGATTGGCACAAGTCAGCCTTGCTAATCCTCTCGTCATAATGTTTCCTGCTGCGAACAGCGGTCCTGCCATGTGGCTGAAGGCTGGCCTGGGGAAGCTGTGCTTGGCAAGGTGCAGAGAGTGCTTAGGAACAAGGGGCGGGACCCATCTGAAGCCATGTTGGTGGAGTAGTTGTGACCCCAACCCACTGGCCGATCTCGAACCTATTAAGTGGGGCTTCAGACCCCATATTTTTGTGTCAGGCCCCCTCAATAATATTCTTTCTGAGGCAATGTAGGTATTTGTCCTGTATTTTTGTATGCATTCCATAGCACCTCAGCTCGATGAACATTATCATTAGAGACCCCCGTCCCTGCATGGAAAATGTAATGGGGGGGGCATGCTACATTTCTTCAGGGGGCTGAACTCAGGCCCCTAACGTCACCATGACATACCATTGTTTTCCTGGAAATTCTCACATTTTTATAATTGCTTATGCCTTGAGATAGTATTCCCATACTGAATAGGCAAAACATTATTGCTAATTAAAAAAAAATATATATTGCAAAAAAAATGCAAATATATCCAACAGAAAAACAATGCTATGTGCCGATGCTGATCGTCGCTTTGACAAACACGAAGGTCTTTTTAGATGTAAATCAGACGGAGGACACTGCATGGCAGCCACCGAGTTCAAACGCGTGGAAATTTAGGGGCGTCAGATCTCAAAAGCAGGAGCTCAAACACAGAAAAACAACAACAAAAAAATGAAAGGATACGTGCCACTCATACTGACACAGTGAAATGCATATTTAACAGATTAGCTTCACATAACATACTTGAATAATTTCCCCTTTTTTTTAAATGTTGCTGTTTATCTCGCCATGCTCTCTGGGTGATTTCTCTCTCTCTCTTCTCATGGAGACAAACACAGGTTCTCCTCATGATGGATGCAACCCAGAATCCTGAAGAACGTCACGACCGCACTTTCAATATCGAGCTTCGGCCAGGGTTACCTAGCAACAAGAAACTCTTCTTCCGACATCTCTTGAGTCTGAAAATATAATAAAACTAATAACAATGAAAACCATGGCAACATCAAATGACAACAAAGCCGATGACAACGATAAAATTATAATGATAATTTTCAAGTAATAGCCGCAGAGTTATTTTATTTTATTTTCACCTTTTTTACGACTTTGTCTGTGCTGTACCTACAGTTAAGCCCTCGAAAGACCAGTTTAAAATGGACACAGTAAGATCCTGAATACTGGTGATGAGGGGGAGACTCTTTCCTTGCTTCTCTGAGGCATTCTTGCTAGGGGTAGGGTTGGGGGGCTGGAGACTGAGAGTCCTCAAGGTGGATTTACTGCTAAAATCTTTGCCCAGTTGCATGCACATATTGTTAAGGGACTGATATGTGCGAGTTTGGCACAACCCTACCATGAATGAGCAAGTGTGTTCAGAGACTCAAATTATATCCAGAATTTAATGAATGTTGGTCTCTAGAAAGTAAACAGACAACCAGACATGAGTACAGGTATCTGCAGGATTTGCCGTCGATATACATATATAGTGGTAATACCAGTAGCATTTGTGCGATATTCACCATATAATCATAATAAACTAAATCCCAAATACTCTTCTATCAAGGACGTTCCCAAATCTGTGGTTATAGGCACCCGTATAGCCTTGGTTGGTTTTTTTTTTTATTTGAATTTGAATTTTGCGTGAATTTCCTAGTGAAAGAGCTGAAAATGATAAGTAAGTAAATAAGTAAACTTTATTGTCATTCATACTATACAACAGTACAATGAGGGATAGCTGAAATGATACAAAGAGACTGACTTGCAGTGACTGTTTCTGCCTTGCTTTGTTTGTACACACACTCACATGATGTTATCTCAAATGAGTTAGTACGCTGCGTGTGTTTCCAGAAACATATCTGAGTTCAATATAAGACAGCCGACAGTCTTGGTTATCTCAAGTCCTCTCTTTCCGCTGTTAGTGTAATTTATTGGGAAAGCAAATCGGCAGTTTTGGACTGACTGTAACCAGCATAAGCATAACTAAATCAGAGCCGCAATTAGCAGTGGGCAAAAAGACAATTTCCCCAAAGGGAATCCAAAAAAATATATATTAATGATGTAACCAAAAGCCACGTGATCAATATGTGTACTGCTACGGCCCTGTACTGCCTTGTCTATACCTCAAATATAAACCTGAGCTACTCCACAGCAAAAAGTATTAAAAATCGTGATACATATATAAATTCGGCAAGTATCAAAATAGTATCAAACTGGGAGATCTCTGCCAATTTCCAGCCCTAATTCCTGGCCTGCAGTGCGTTCCCCTGTGATAAGCATGCTTACAGCGACGGTCCATGCACATGCCCCCCCAAACACTCCCAGACATCACGCCTGGGGCTGAATTAACACGTAGCCGTGCTGGATTTTCTCGCAGTAATGGCATGACATTTCGAATGCTGCGGCCTTTCAGACTGCTCGAACGGGAACCTGACTGCGGCACCGTCGCGCGTGTGACGGGCTCTTTTGAATTTTAAAGGACGTTAATCTCGTATGACTCAGCCGAGGGGACCTGAGCTCACCGGTTTCACACTGGCGGAGCAGCAGTGTTTCGTTCCTCGCTGAAATGAAGGGCTTCCCCGGCAGAAGGACAATCACAGTCCTTCCCATTTTGCCAGTTGACTTAAAAGACACTGGCATTGTAAATTTCATAAAATAACACCTCCATCTCTGGCTCATCCCTGAAACACATGCAGGTGGGTGTGGAATGCTTTCCGATTTCTGGATAAGTATGCCGTCATTTTATTTAAATGCATACATTTCCATGCTATATATATATATATATATGTACTGTAGACATGGCATGTTGAATGGAAATGCATGCTGAGGCATCTTTAGCTGAAAAATGGTCAGATTGTTATTCAGACAGGGTATAGCAGCGTTCAAAGCCCATGGGGGCCCCTGGCATGTGTCACTGGAGGGTGGCACCTGTGCCATCTAACGGGACGACCCGCACTGGAGTTCAGTGTACAGCAGCGTCTGAGTTGGGGTTAGGGTATCTCCCAGTCATATCTCCACACTGATGAGAGACTTATAAGCAAATGAAAGGTCAGCCGTCCTGTACGAAAGCAGAGATCCTGCCAATAGCTTTGTCCAACAACTTAATTTACATATGGCCAGCTTTTTTCTAATTTTCTAATTCCCACTTTTCTGGTTCCAAAGTCGACACCCAACCATGAAGGATTGTACCCAGACCCTGGCTTATGACACTTACAGTAATTTATAATAAGCCAAATATCTAAAAGGCTGAAAGGATCAATTTAATTGAAAAGTTGTCATTAGGATGGCAGGCAAAGGCATTCACTGCAGTACGTTGTGTAAATTTTAAACAGTTGTCTGAAACGCGCAAATGTTGAATAATAACGAGTAAGCCTGACCTTGTAATTACATTTTGTAAAAAAAAAAAAAAAAAAAAAAAAAAAAGAGAAAAAAATTATTATTATGTCCTGGTGTATGCAGCTGATTTGATGTTTGCCAAAAGGAAGATTGATGTCATAACTTTGTCGTCCAGATATATCTTGTGGTAATTATTTATTTTCTAAATATATAACTTTAAGCTGTATCAAGGCACAGCAGTATTTCTGCATACAAATGGGATGAATTCCATACCATTCATTTTGAACGCAGAGTGTTTTTGAAGCTGGAGAGCCTGAACATTAAAGAGCTCTCTAATATTCAGCTTGAAAGTGGAATATTACAATGACAGAGCCTTTGACTCAGGCAGTGGGTATAAACCGGGACGGGCAACCCTGCGGTACAGCAATAGATTTCTAGTATAGCTTGTACGCTTCAGTAGAAAAGCATCTCATTTTCTTGATAAAGATCGTGTTGGCAAACTGGTTACAGCTAATCCTTCTAAAACTCACGTTTAAAAGGAAAACTCAATATACTTTATGGTCAGAAATAAGAAATGGCTTTGGGAAGCATTCTGGAATTCCATCTCTTACAGCTTTGCGCTGGAGAATCGCTTTGGCCTGACAGATGACCCATTAGCATGCTGAGTTTCTGTTTGGTCTTTAAAAGGCTCCGTAAGTCTTAGCGAAACGTTTGCTGCTGCATTCCAGTCTTCTGCATTTGCCGCTGTTGTCGTACATTGACGTTTGCGCCGTACCGAGCCTAGATAAATTAACGTGAAATTAAATGGAAATTCAGGGGGCTGCTTTAAACCTGGAAATCCCTGTCATGTTGCCGCCGGATTTGGATTTGTTTTCGAACAGGAAGAAGGAAATACCTAATTACACTTTATTTTGATAGGACTTACAACAGAATAAATTGCCAAAGCAATTTCAATTATGCAGCATCAAGGCACCCAGAGATATCCTCAGTCAAACCCAAAAAGTACCTTGTAAATGATGGAATTTGCAGCTCTGGCTGTATCGTTGCGATGTGGCAATAGAGGGAGGGGTGTCCATTAGACGTTATGAAATGATATGAGTACTAGGAATGGGTATCGTTAAGATTTTAACGGTACTACTACTCTTTCCGGTTCTACCTATCGGTCCGGTACTTTAACGGTATTGTTATCGGTACATTGTGAAGAATAAATCAGATTAACAACATAATTAACAGATTTATTTAACAAATCACTATTATTATTCAACAAATTTGCATTATTATTTAACAAATTTACATTAGATGTGAAATGCAAAATAAAATTTCACAAAAAATACAGCAATGTTTTAAACATTTCCGATAAGGGAAATGTAAAACAAACATAAATTACTTTGATGCAAAGCCTTTAATGCTTTAATTTACACACAAAAAACCTGTTGCAACTGTCCGCATTGATTCTAGTGAAGCGCAACCACACTTTTGATCTCTTACCTCTCTGCCATTATCACTAGTTGCGGCTCGGCCGTCCCCGCCCGATCTGCATGCGCATGCGCATATTTTATGGTACCGCAAATGCGTTGAGATCTCTGCCCTATTTTTGAATGCAGGAACAAACTTTCATTGCAATACCGTCGACACAGTAAGCTGACAGATACTCCTCTCGCATGGGAGTTATAATATTACTAAAAACATTATAATAAAATAAAAACGTACACAATCGTTTTTGTTAGTTTTAATTCTTTCTAACGACTTCTCAGTCCACAAAGACTTTGAATGCATTTATTTAAATGTTTTACAATATCACATAAAATAAAATGCTGCGTATCTGCCTGGCAGGCAGGCTGTACATATTATATATTTCAATGTCTACTAATGGATATTAAGTACCATGTGATTGTGTACGTCTGCTTTTATATCTTACAATGTATTAAATTTTTAATTTGTGCGCATACTCTCGCCGATTGGGCAGGGTCCAGCGGATGCCACACAGCCATACGCAGAACAGAGCTTTGCGCATGCGCCCGCAGATCGGGCAGCGATGCCAGCGTCTGTGTGTGACGCGTGTGAGTTTCCCCGTCCATCGCGCACGCGAGAGAGTGCTCTAGGTTAACGTTTTAATCAATAACGGAGCTGGTCAGATAAACAGAGAGATTATGTTTTTATAAAATTTATTAATTTCTCCAGTACCGAAAGCCATACCGTTAACGTCAGAGCTTATCGATACTCCGGTCTTTAAAAATTTAGCCCTGGGGCCCGTTTAGTACCGGGTTTCGGTACCCATCCCTAATGACTACACAGTACTCAGCCTGACAGGAACTGGGTAATCAGTAATGGGAGACAATAGCGGTTACTTATACCAGTGGCAGTGACTGTGGATATCACAGTATGTTACATTAATAACAGCAGGGCCTTGCTGCAGAACCTATGAACAGACAGACTAATTGCATCTCATTGATAAGGCTGCCTTCTTGAAGAATGTGTCCATTATGTTTTCATTCAATTGAACATCTAGTAGCTTTCAACCAGAGACCCAGTCATGAGGTGGGTGGGGGTGGGGTTTCAAATTTTAAATTCATGTCATTCTTTACCTGTTACTTTATCCAATAGCTTAAAATTTTTTAAAATGAAACTATCATCGCCAAGTGTGGCTGGCCGCTGTGGGTCCAGGTTCTCAAAAAAATTCCAGCCTTGTGCTGGCAATGACATGCATAACATTAATAACACCTGACATCAACTACAACAGCCACAGAAGTCTGTATAGAGATGGCAGGAAATAAGTGTTACTTACAACACTGAAGATTAATCAAGTTTATGAAGTTTATTTATTTCCCACGACCCTGAATGGGATAAGCAGGTACAGTAAATGGATGGATGGATGGATGGATGGAGGGATGGATGGATGGATGGATGGATAGATGGATGGAGTTTTGAGCATGTGACTTGTGTTGCATCCTCCTCCGCTATAAGTGCCATATGAGATTACATGTTTCTTCGTGGGCTGGGGTTGCTCCCCCAATTCAAAGACATGGTGCTCAGTTAATTTGTGTATTTAAGCTGCCCCTAGTCTGTGATTTCCTCTATGCGCACACGTTCTGTAGCGGGCTGGTATCCTGTGCAGGGTGTACCCCTGCCTTATGTCCTGTTATGCCTGGGTTAGGCTCCACCCGCCATGACTTTGAGCATGTAGATGTAGAGGTGGAGTTCTTACTACATTTTATCTTCAGTGTGCATGTAGAAAACATATCTCTTGGCTCTGTGTGAATAAAAGTAAATAAAATAGTGGAATATGCTTGTATAAATAATTTATTTATAAGTAAGAAGACAAAAATAGCTTTTTATAAATGGCAAAACAAATCTGTCACTTAAACAAAATGTTATGGAATAAATGTGAATGTGAGAGTGTTACATTAAAGGACATACCTCCCAGTTCAGCGCTGAATTCTCCAAAAATGTTTCATTTTTGTCCACTCACATTTGACCTCCATAAAGATTTTCATGAATATAAATTTAAGCCCAAACTCCACCCTCGAGATGGGAAAATTTCAGGTATATAGCAAGTTTGTCGCAGGTGAAAATCAATTCCATGCACGCTTTTAGTTCACATTGCCAACAGACATAATGGCTTGGTTGAATGTTAATGTGTCTTTAAAATATACAGATTTTGCAACAAAACAATCATCTAATAATTTCTTGATGACCAAAGCTAGTTTCACTACATCTCTCATCTTTGTCTACAATTAACATGCTATAACATAACATAATGCAACATAACATAACATAACATAACATAACGCAACATAACGCAACAAAACATAACATGCTATAACATAACAGAACATAATGCAACATAACATAACATAACGCAACATAACGCAACAAAACATAACATGCTATAACATAATATAACATAATGCAACATAACATAACGCAACAAAACATAACATGCTATAACATAACATAACATAATGCAACATAACATAACATAACACAACATAACGCAACAAAGCATAACATGCTATAACATAACATAATGCAACATAACGCAATAAAACATAACATGCTATAACATAACATAATGCAACATAAAAGTCAATAAATATCGTAGCGATGATATTGTGGTGAGCCCATCCTCAAAGCCTTCTTGGATGGGATATGAATCAATGTTAGGGCATACATATCCAATTATGGCCAACATGTTTGCATTTAAAAACATGCCTGTTTATTTACACTTGAGGTGCATTGAGGTGAAGACTGAAGATAATTGATCGTAATCTTACTATTTTTGCAAATTTTTTTAAATCATGCTTTGATTTGTAAATGTAGTCCAGCTTTCCAGATTAAAATGCTACACTGGGCCTCAGTGGAGACGCACAATCAAGGTTCTGTGCCATGTGCAGTCACAGGAGCTTCTCAGATCTTTAGCGTCCTCAGCTCTGCCTTTTCGGGGAGGCTTAAGTGTTCAAAGTAGAAAATCCTCTCACTCTGACTGTTTCCAAGGAAACTGTTTGCAGAGGCTATTTCTGCCTTTTCTTTTGAATTCACTTGTCATTAGGAAAGAGAAAAAAATACGGCTTTTTCTTCCTGATAACAATGGAATTTCAGTCATCTATCTGCCTTCTGTTTGTTTGTGCATTATTATTATATTATTATCAACAACAACAATAATAATAATAATTATTATTATTATTAGTAGTAGTAGTAGTATTTGTGGATGTGCAATAAGTATTTTGGTTTAAATACATTTCAAAATTTAAGATTTTAGGCTGCACCAAAACTGTTAGTGGTAATGAGGTCTAAGAAGATGGAGGTTGTTTTCAGGATTAGCATTAGCATTGGGGTTAAAATGGTTTTGCTTGACATTACAGAGACACTGGAGCAAGGTAGTGCGATCTCATTTACGGTTTTTGTTTTGCTTCTGAAATTTCAGCAGCACAGAGCCATTCCTGTGAATTTCCACGATCACAAATCATCCGGAAGCTATTCAGCGGCATAGAACAATAAAGGGCACCATAATGGATCGTGACACCTTGCAAGCCCAAATAAAACAAACTGATTGATTCTCCTGGGGGACTGGTCCAATTAAATCGAGCAAGGAAAGTATAACTTACACCCCCAGCGAGAATCTGCTTCAGAACATTTGTTGTTGCCTTTGGTAATAAGGTTAAGGTAGGAATAATCAAGAATCCAGCCTCGATTACATTGTCAGGTCTCCCTTACCATAAGAATACCTGGACGACATGACAAGAAATAACTAAGTATTTGCTAATAAAAAAGTATTTACTAATATACTAGGCCTACACGATATTGGAAGAAAAACAGATATCGGGATGTGATTTTGTTGTAATAAGTACTGGGATATTTATTAACCTAAAAAGGCATTCAAAATAAATCAATTATGTGATTTAAACTGCAAGGATAAAAATTATTCTTTTGAAAAGATTTAAATGACAAAACAAATGAAAGTTGTCCTTCTGTCGCGGAGTAGAATGCAGGGCATTCCCCCTGGGGATGCAGATCTGGGTTTGACACAAAGAAAGAAGCAGTAAAAGTGACTGACCTACTGCAGCACCCACCTGTGCTGGTTTGATCCTGCATTTACATTCTGAATCTTCATGTTTTTCACACTTATCCTTTGGTGGGTCACGGTAGCAGCATGCCAACCTCGTCAAACCAGACCTCTCATACCAAGGCCATGAACTCTACTCCTTCTGGTGGATCCCTGGATGCTCCCAAACAAGCTAGGAGATATCAGTCCTCCAGCATATCCTGGGTCGGGCCCAGGGCCTGCACCCAGTGGGGCGTGCCTGGAGCAGTTCCCTTGGGAGCCGACCAAGTGGCTTCCTTGTAAGATGTTGGAACCACCATACAAGTACTGCTGTGGGAAGAAATTTGAGTAGACAGTGGAAGCTGATGCAGATGGACATAATGTGCAAGCTCCTTACAAAGGCAGGATCTGGAGGAGTGAGATCACAGTGTCCGGCCACTACGTATCATACATGTAGATAAATGACAAAACACACGCAATGGCCCGTTCATTAGGTAAAGTGCTTGTTATAGCAAACGGCCTACTGTTCCAAACAGAGCCAGGCGATTGCCGCTGAATACGTACAGGACGGCAACAAGGTCAACCGGTTCCATTACCTTTTGGCTAAGCATTAGAGCAGCTCGGAGTCGTGATCCAACCAGCTTTCATTGTGGTACAGTTTTTGGTGCCAGACATGCAGGTTGCACCCTGTTAATGGCCAGACTCCTTGAAGTTAACAGGAAGACCACAAGTGCAAAAATAACAGCTCAGCGGTGTGCAGTAATGCTTCCTGAGTATAATATTCATCTAACACACACACACAGGGCACAGAATGTGAGCTCCTACTGATGGAGGTGGAATGCAATATAGTATTGGTGGGTAGGAGTCTTTCAAAAAAAGTTCTAGAAGAGTTAGTAACCACAGAGGATGCAGAGCAGAATGGATTGGGGGGGGGGGGGGGGCATAGGTTGACTGGAGGGTTTGCCCTCTGATCTGAACATGGAGAAGTGCTAGAAATACCTGTATAGTATAAACACATGTAAGAGAAGAAAATATATACATTTATAGAGGGGTAAAAGTGGTATATATGGTGCGATATAAATGGGTACATACAGCAACAGTGATTGCAGCAAGGAAGACTAGGGGTGAGCATATAAACAGGCCCATTTTACACCTGAACATGGCTCTGTGTGTGACCAGAACACCAGGGGATTTGGTGTCTGCAGTGTTACGTAGGCACATGGCTTTGTGGGTGACCAGAACACCAGGGGATTTGGTGTTTGCAGTGTTACATAGGCACATGGCTCTGTGGGTGACCAGAACACCAGGGGATTTGGTGTCTGCAGTGTTACATAGGCAC
>JAODKM010000016.1:62689-83240 GCA_026780845.1 Petrocephalus sullivani | reverse complement strand
AAAATCATGCAGAGCGAAAATTTGTCAGTGATAAGATTAACATTTATCAGGAAGAGGTAATCTTTGTCACAGCGAGCAGTGGAGCGGGCCGGGGCATTGTGTCGTTCGTATCTCAAGGGTATCTATGAAAGCCGGTCCGCGTAAAGGATGATGCCAGAGTGATGAAATCAAAAAGCATGAACGAAAGAGGCCGGCTCGAGAGCCACGGGAGTATGGGGGAGGTCTTTCGCGGCAAATTCTATGGACAATTGAGTCAGACTGCTTTGCCGGGGAACACTGAAATGCATCTTTGGTCGAATTGGCCTTGGTTTGTTTGCTGGTATGCACAATAGTATTCTAGCTCTGTTTGGGGGCATTGTCTCAATAATCCTATTCTCAGCCCTCTGATATCAAAATCCAGTTTCACTCAATTATTCTCACTGAATGGGTGTTTTCTGTGTGGAATAGTCTAACTTTTAAAATTTAAGTTGCTCTTTTACCATGTAAACTTTCAAATAATATGTAGCATTGACAAGGGTCAGTATTTCTAGTGAGTCTGAAGGAACAGAGTGAGTATGTCTCCCATATCAAGAGTACAGTTATTTAGTATGGAGTCTGGCCTGTGTCCATCCATCTTTAACAATCGCTTATACGGGACAGAGTCAAGGGGAGCTTGTCCCAGAGGGCACAGTGTCAGGGACACCCACTCCCAGGGGTAGAAGTCCATAATGTCAGTCATGCCATAATAAGAAGAAGAAGAAGATGTGTACTATATTGAATATTTAAAAACTCAATAGGGTGAACTATTTTATTTGTTTCACTTCTAAAGATTTTTTTTTTCCTAAGGATGTCATAAATCTTGAAAGCAAGACAATCTAGGACTTTTTTACAGTGAAATGCGACGGGGGGAACATTTGGACAAGAATGTATTTCTTTAAAATAATATCATCGTGCCATTTAACTACTTTTTATACTGACATTTTCAGACCGACCTATAGTTTTATCTGTGTGTCCGGCTGTAGCAATTCAAAAGTATGTTTACGGTGGACACAGCAGAAGTTTGCGCTGTGGGCCTTGAGGCTGAGCATGAAAGGCTACATGTCCATGTGTGCTTCCGTGCATGAAGTCCTGGGCTTCGCGCAACTCTACAGCTACTGCTGGGCGTGTTTGGTGCCATCAGGTGTGCTTGTAACACTGCCGGTAGATCCCCCCTGAGAGGAAACCATGTGGTACATACTGTAGGAAGTATCAATGCTGCACAAGAAGACCGAACCCTACGATGTAGCCAGATCCCAAACGTGCACCAAGGAAACTGTTTTCCTCAAACTCACATCAAACACATCCTTCAAATGACTCACTAAGCATTTCCATTGTGAGGAATAATACCTGTAGTCTTCAGAAATAACACTTCATGTAACAAATATCCATCCAGATAAAACAACACAAAATGAATTCTGTTTTTCCAGCCTCTCTGTTCCTCAAACTACTGTGCTTCTGTTATGCTGTCTGGATTTGCACATTGATTATGCTTAATAGCAGAGCAAGGGTTTTAAAGGGGATGTCAATGGAAGATCAAATCAATGTAAAGTCTAACTCAGTCTAACTGTTTCATAATCGGCTCCACTTAACTCTGGCACCTTGTCTGACTATTGCTGAAGCATCGATCAGGTGCTACTGTCCTTTCAATTATAACTCTAGGCAGTTTTTTTTTCCTGAAGCTTAAAGGCCACCTTGAAACAGTTTCCAATTTATGAGAAATGATAAAGAAGAAAAGGTCTATTATTACATCATAATGAGGGTCATTCCATTTTACCATGTATGTTTTGTTCCGGAAATACACACACACACACGCACACGTTTATAATTATATCTTTGTGGGGACTCTCCATTCATTTTTATGGGTAAAACTCTAATCCTAACATGACACCTGTAACCCCTACCCAGCCCTAACCTGAACCGAAAATAACTAAACAAAATATGAGACTTTTGACATCTTTTATTTTTTTTTATTGCATTCATCGATCCTTCTGGGGACCTGAAAAATAATCCCCACAATGTCAAAATAACAGGTTTTTATCACATTGTGATTTGGTCCCCACAATGTAAGATAAGCATAATCCACGCGCACACACACACACACACACACACATACATACATACACACAGACTCACATACCTATCTAAATGGGGACCATCCATTCATTTCTATGGAAAAAACCCTTAACCCCTACCCAGCCCTAACCTTAACTATGAGTAACCAACGAAAATACAAGACTTTTGTCATTTTTACTTTTTTGATTCCATTCAAGGATTTTTATAAAACAGGTTATCCAAATTTGAACCTGAAAAGATGATCTCAAAAGTTCTGCTCACACCAAATTTCAGGTTTTACCACAATTTGGGGGCATTTTCATCCTCAAATGTGATCTATGCAAATCCATACACACACATAGTTCAGCCAGATCTAATGTTAGAGGTGCATGTTGTATGACTTCATGCTAGTGTTTAATAGAAGCCCATGTTGCAGGATCTTTAAATTGACTGGTCATTTCAGGTTATTCTGCCAAGGTTGCACACTAACCCTTCATGCACATCCACTTCTCTCTCTCCTAATCCTTCTGCTGTTAAAAAGAACAGGTTTCTATTAAGCACCTTCCCCTTGCATTTTCTAATTTATTTAATGACCAATTTGAGTTTAATCCCAAATGTGTTCAAAGTCATGTTTAATCATATTAGTAATGTGCAATGTAATGCCTATAGTATCCCCTCAGTACATGTTCCCTACCTGTTATTTCATAAATGTTATTGTACATATATATATTGTGATCGACAAACTAGATTAATTAATTTAGCCTTTTTTTTGTCCGTGAAGCATGACCAGGTATAGCAGAAATTACCCTGTCATAGCTTTGCTCCATCGGAGTGTCCTCTTAGAAATGGTATAATGCAAAATGTCAGCCATTGTTTTCCGAAGACATTTTTCCATAAGGATTTCATGCAGGGTTTGAAACTGACAGCACGTCCCTTGTATCCTAATATTGGCCTCACTCTGTGTTTCCTGAGGTGGGTTAGGGGGCACGGGAGTTGGGGCTGTGGGTAAAAATCTGCAGGGGGGAGCTATTTATTTAGCCGTAAGTGGCCAGATGGATGTTTGGGTCTGGCGGATACAGGGATGGTAGTTGAGGGCTGTGGAGTTGTGCACGCCAAATTTGTGGGCAGGCACCATTTCAGAACCAGACAAAAGACATAAAAATATACATATGCAGATATTAAGGTTCTTGAAAGTTTATGTAAGTATTATTCATTTGAACATGTCCAGTTAGCCTTGCTTATTGCTACTGAGATGTAAGTCGTGAACGTCACAGCGACTTATTTATGAGGAGCTATTGGTAGAAGGCGGGAATGATTAAGGATGGGGAGGGGATTAAGAGATGTGATCTGTTGGAGGAATCTCACTCATTGGTCAGATTACCCCGTGAATGATGAAGGATGGGGGAGGGGACTGAGAGATGTGATCTGATGGAGGAAGCTCACTCATTGGCCAGATTAAACTGACTGCAAGTTTACTGCAAATATAACGACAAGTTATTCATAATCAATGTAGGTACGTTATTTGTTGACTGAATAATTAATTTATACATTGTTACAAAATACTGGGTAGGGAGGTGCCAACTCAAACTGAGAAGGAGATGTGAGGTTTTTGGGGGTCTGGGTGGAGCTTCTTCCACTAGCAGCCCGGTACGTCTCAGGTTGGTATGTTTGGGAGACAGCCTTCCCTCTGGGTGGTCATCCTCTGGGGACTGCCTATTAGGGAGGGAAGAGGAAACAGGGATGGCAGCGAGCCCGACGCATCAGATTATGTGGTGCTAATATCCTAAACAATAACCAGCATTCGATCCTAACCACAAAAATCAGTTGGAATAGGTATGGATGGCTGAATAAGCAGGTCCAAAGCCATCACGAATCAGATGGATCACCTTATCAAGTCAGGTGCCAGCAGAACTCGTCATCGGTGGCTTTCTGGCCTTGTTTGCTACAATAGCCGAGCCACCCTCATTGTGTGAGGGAGAAAGTCATTTATCCAGCACCTCTGCTTGATAAGGGGGCAGTGATAACATGGGCACAAAGCTATCCAAAGGGAATGCTGAGCTGCAGCTTAGGTTTGGTGATGCATAAATTACCGCCAGCGATTGTCGGGGAACTTCCGTCGCTATAAGGCGCAGCGGCCGCTAGCAGAAGGCATTAGCTACTGGCTTCAGAATGAATAGAGCATATTAACGTGCATGCTCAGAGTTCCATTCACTGATAATATTGAAGATTATATTCTTAATCTGTGTCATCCCCAGGGAAATCTGTTTGGTTCCTTTAGCCTGGGAAAAGCGTAGCTTCGCACTGTATCTGACCCAAAGAATAAATCAACTGCCTACCATCTCTGGAACGTGATACAGCTTGGCGGCTATTAATGTCTCTGTCTCACGCCCCAACTGGGAAATGGGCAAAAAATCATGTGTAATGCAAGCAAATAAAGCATGGGCACAAGAATAATAAGGACAGATAATTTCCCCCAGTTACAATTAACTGGACAGCATGCAGCACAATGCGTGATAGCCAAAAGCAATTTTTTGTATTACTTTCAGACCAGTTTCGATTTCCTCCACGATGAAACGTTCACAAGCTACTTTGGGCCATGTCATTTTTCCGTATCAGGAAAAACAAAACTGTAGAGGTGCATCTTCTCCCATGTGCTCAACTGCTCACGCAGGCAAACCCATTTCTACAATATGTAATATGGCACGAATGTCGCTGTGATGAGAAAAGACGACATTGCCGCGAATATGTTACCGTAATACTGTTTTGCAGTATTACGATGCCCCTCCTGTAAAATATCATTACAGCCTCTGGTTGGCAGTGGGGTAGTAACTAGGACACAACTGTGTTGCATGGAAAAAAAAAGAAAAAAAATTATGACGTGCAAACTTATGAGATGCATGATGCAAAAGGTGCATGTATAATGCAGAGACATTTTGGAAAATGTCTAAAGTACATTTTTAATGTGCTGTAAGATGTTTACATCTGTCTGGCTGATTCAAGTGAATCAACTGAATATTAAAATCCCTTGTTGCTATGTTACATGAATTTTTATCATTTTTTTTATATGGTGAAAAAAAAGCGATGCAATCTGATTTGAAGCAAAATACACAGTGTAATCCTATCAATCATACCATCATGTAGTTACATTTATTTAGGTTGGCATAATTTTAGTTTTTTTAATTAATTATCTGTGCAATTTAAAAAGCCTCTGTTGCCATATACTCTACGTGGATAAAAGTATTGGGACGCGTGGCCGTTACACTGAGATTTCGATCAAGAATCTGGGCAAAGAGGCCCGCTCTAGGCCGAACACCAAGGCAGCAACTCAGACCTCACCTGTGTCAGACATAACTGGTGTGGAACAGCCTCTTCTACAGGCTCTGACGCGGGGTCCTATTCCTTCCTAAACCTCCATCTCCATCCATGGGAGCTAACAGAGAGTTCTGTGGAGCCTGGAGGGACTGCCGTCTGTCCCGGGGTAGCGTCCCGCGGTCCATCTTCTGGTGACAATGTGGAGTCAGGTCACCCTGTGGCGGGCGATGCGGAGTCCTCTTCCTGTTGCGTTGACCTCCTCCCAGAGGGCTCTTAGAACCCCCACTGTGGCCGTCCCCTCCTCCAGGCGGGAGTCTATACATCCCTGGAGATGACCCACCCTCTCTGGGGAGAGGTGTGCTGCTGCCTGCGCACACAGCTGTAAATACGCCTGAAACAGGGCGATGTGATCTGCGGCGAGCACCCGGGGGACCGCTTGGTGTCCGCTGAGTCGCGTCATTCTGTCATCTGCGGGCAGAAGGGAGCACGCAGGAACAGGCATTGGGGCAAACAATGGATGACCAGGGGAGCAGAACAAAAGGCAGCTGGAGTGAAACACAGATGGGCTGGAAGGAGAGGTCAGGTTAATAATTACCAGGTGTGGCTCGTTAGGGCTACGGCAAGGAAGAAAGAGGAGGGTGAGGCTGGGCGGGGCATGGCACTAATTGCTGACGGCTTTTCTGTATCTCTACGTTAGGCTGCACTATTTACTGTTCCCAGAAGCTGGCGATTAACATTCCCAGTGAGAACAATACAGTAGGCGGTGCTGTGTGCTATCTTATGCACATTTCAAAATTCATCTCATCAATATTTAATTAAATCACATTGCTTCTACTTGTTTTGATTTTTGCTTTTTGGGCTCAGGATTTCTCTCTGCTGCAGCTGAGTGACAATCTCATTCTCTCTCTCTCTCTCTCTCTCTCTCTCTCTCCTTACATTCCCCCTGTATATATCTTTTTCGCTTAACGTTGGCCAGCTACTTCATCCCTCTTATCTGAATTGAATTCCATGTTTGTCAGCTGCCTGGAGTTTAGAGTCTATGCTCTTTATTTAATTTGAAAGTTCCTCGTGCACCTTGGATCTTACGGTCTGGAGTGGTTCTCTCATCTTGTTCTTTATATGTCAAATGTTAATAAGAGGTTCTCACCAGTCATTTGGAGGGTTATCGTACAAAGCCACATATTTGCATATCAGCCATAAATACCATGTTCTTTGCAGCTCTGAGCTGAAAAAATTAAAATGTGACTATGTCCCGATTCTTAGAATAACCCAGTAATTCAATGCTTTATGCTCATAAGAAATCATCATATTTGTGTTACATACAATTATTCATATGCACGTAGTCATTTTAACATAAACAGTAAATATCCGTTATTCATTAGTTTTGGACTAAATGTATGTTTATAGAGGTTAAAAATGACAATTATCTTTTTTATTTTTCTCCCCCCAACATTAATATGACGGATTTTCGTTTCAGGTTGCCAAGGAAACAGCAGAAGCCAGATTTACCCTCACACTGATGTTGATCAGAACTGCCAAAGTAAAGTTCTGCCCTTTTATCCGGAGGGAAGAACGATCGCTTTCCTACAAACACGCGTATAATGTGGACGTTCTATTAATAAGCCTACATTTCATGGAGGAGCCGAGCCGGATGCTCAGTGTGAGAAACTTGGGAAAGTCGTAGAATCCTCCATCAGTCTGCTGCCATCTTATGAGGATCTAACCCGAGAGAATTCTGTCTACTTCAACAGACGCAAACAGCTTTCATATTTCTTTTTGCCAAAAAGAAAAAAAAGTAATAGCATTAAAAACATGCTGTGTATGCGTGGAATCTGGAAGATGGTGAACCTGGAAGGTGAAGCGAAAAACATCTACTCCCATTATGAGTAGATTTCCTGTCTAGTGCTGTAACTACAGGGGGTACCATATAAGGGAATGCGAAATGAACGTACTGAAAGTAGCATATGGTGTGTAATTTTTAGATTTGTGCTTTTTGGCCATTAATAATAATGTCATGAACATGACCAGCCCTATTCTACCATGAACCAAATTCGTCTGGTAAATAACAGTGCAAAAGCTCACTGTACTGGTCATGGAACACCCTGGAAGTCGCCGTCACTCAGCTGGGAGCTGAATAAACCAGTGGCTCAAGGTTAATGGGAGCTCTGGCTTTTCTAGTGGGGATGTTTATCCACATATTATATTTTAGGAGAGTCATTTCTTGTATGTTAGCTTTTGGGATGCTGTGTTCATGTCATGTTCAGGACTGGATACTCTCCTTCACATTTGCTCACCTCCTTCCTCATTGGTGGGCTTATTTGCCTGAGAGATCCTTTGATCTTCCACATCCTGTTGGTGGACCAGTCACATCCAGCCCATGGTCATTTGGGAACCTGAGATACACATTCCCCGCTGCCAAGTGTAATGACATGAAATATTAATTCATGCAAATTGAAATATATGTGTTGTCTTGTGCAATCTTCATTGTTGTAGGGAGTAGCTGTTACTATGGATATAGTGGAAAATCAGACACAAGAAAAAATAAATCTGACAAAATGGCCAGCAATTTATCTGTGGGAATGACCTAATTAGTGACAGGTTATTAATCGTCATTGTTCACACACTACAGCACACAACAACAAAATATGTCCTCTGCATTTAACCCGTGTGACATTGTGACACAGCAGGGGGCAGCTACTTCAGCGCCCGGGGGGCAGTGCTTGGGGGGCAGTGAATAGGGATGATAGATATCTTGGAGATGCTATTTGGAGTGTACCGTCTTTGCTTTGGTGATCGTCTCTCATTTGTTTCTATCTTGACTTCAGAGTTTTCTACAAAGATGCCCAAACTTTGGACCAAATGAAACCAGTCACATTTAACTCACACCTTAGAAATGACAACCCCAAGCCTCAGGGGGTTGACAGGGAACAAAATATCTATTGTCATGAAACAGCACCTCCAGCCACAGGGAAATAAAACGGTTGGGAATATAACCATCATGAAACTGGTTTCCATTATTCCTGTTCACCATAGAGCCCTGGGTGATGTTCTCTCCCAGACAGAAATATGACTTGGGATTAAGGTCGCAAGACTGAGCCCTCATCTACCACATAATAAACCTCGGTTTTGAATTTGGCTCAAGCTTTGATCAGGATGAGGTGAGGCATCAGCCTGCTGTATCGTGCCCTGCTGAGCCCTGCTGTTGCAAGGATTACGTGAATTTCCCCATTACATTAAAAGTTTTCATGTGCTTTTGAAGTATCCACGGTGGAATAACGTTAGGAATCCTTGATTATATAAAAATGAAGCTCTCCCTAGGGCTCCCCACTGAAATATTTCAATGAATATCTGTGGTTATGTGTTTTTACATCCAATGATGGGCTAAGGTCACCTTGTATCCGATTGAATACCCTATGTCACCTATATTTGGTTATATTTGGTTTGTTGGAATAGAGGACGATCCCAGGTGCATTTTACACAATACACAGAGTGACACAGTGTACAGGGACACCCCCCCCAGAAACTCCGACAGCCTCCCCATGTTTCACAGATGCTATTGAAGAAGAAAAAATTGCTCGTGATGTATATAATATTACAGTCAGACAAAGGAGCGTGTTATTACTCGGAAAGGTCAATAATGGCCATACTGCGATATATGACAAGGAAAAGCAGTTTCATACTACTTCTTATTTGGAGTATGTGTTGTTTTAATTGTGTTGTTAATTGGACCGTTAATATCCAATATACCTCGTGGACATCCAGTATATTGGTGATTCTGTATGTGTACATACTGTGATCTGATTGTTGATTTCACTATATGGTGATCTGACCCCCGTTAATGTTTCTCTCTTTTATCTGATATATTTTAGCAGTTTAGAATGATTCACTATTGTCAGTCACGCATTTTTTTGTTCTGCACCGCAACGTCAATAATGCATCACAAAATATATTGAAAAATCAGGGTACTCAAGCTTGTTCCTTGAGAACAAAAGTCGTGCAGCTTTCAGAGAACAAATTATAATTAGCATATGTGGCCCGAAACACCAAGCAAAGCCGCTTACCAGCAAGTAATTACTTTAATGAAGCAATTAGGAGCACTAAGCTGCTGGTCCATTGGATTCATCACAGTCCAAACTACAATGAATAAAATGGACTCCAGACTTAAAACATCACTGGAACTCCCACTTACCTTGCAATGTCCCAATGGCAGAAACATTTCAATTGCAAACTTTGAAGTCCATTTTATGTAACTCTTGCATAGCCTAACTGATACTCTCCATTTACAGTTTATGATTTAGTATACTGGTTTGCGCAAGTCAATTGCAAATGTGTATCAAGCAGCTTATTTAATTGTTACCCTTATGGTTACTGTGTATGCATTTTAAATTTGATCACCAATGACTTTATTACAGTGACATACACTCTGTATCGATGAGACAAAAGTGAAGTGATTTCACATTGCAAGCCTATTATACTATTTGAATATTCCCCTCAACACAATGTGATATTAATAAGATACTCGTGTTCTGTGCAGATGAAGCGATTATTCATAATTGGTTATCAAGTCCTTTTACTAAAAAGCATTTTCTAATAGCATGCTTCGCAAACTCGGCTTGTTATGGGAGTGAGTTCATTTTAGGTTATCTTATCACAAAAGATTCAATTAGATGGGGTCATAAACCCCATCATCAATTAAATTGTCTCTTCAAAATATATATTACAATCCAACATGGTTCACAGCAACACAGTATCTGGAAGGGAAATCTTTACTCTGTATTTATTATAATATTTATTAAATATTTTGATTGCAAATCCTAGGTGCTGGGATACCGGATTGACAAGGGAATAGCATTTTTATTACATGTGTTACACTTGAGTGCAGTGGGGTCATGTCAGACCAAAAGTGTCAGGAAAAACAAATGTAATCATAAATTGTATGGTAATTATCACTCTCACTTGTCCAAGAGCATCCGGTCCCCTACATTTACACTGGTGATCTAGAAAAATATGCTGAACTGCGTTGAACCAACCGCAATCTTTTTAGCAAATTTGTCATGTAGACATCAAACGACTGTCTTCGTGAGTCGGACTCAGGAGTGAGCTCTACAATGATGGAAGGCAGCGGACGTGCATGTGCATTCAAAGTTTTTTTTTTTTCCCACGATTGGAAAATCAAATGCATTTTCCCTTTCCAAACAAAGCAGTCTACTAATCTACCCATTTACTGTCAGGCTCACAGTTCTACGGCTTGTCCAATTTGCATGGAAATAATCTCCCGAGGTGAGTCCCTCGCACCTAACATGCTGTGACGTACCATTAATAAAAACACAGAACTCAACAAATGAGCCGGAAAGTGGCAGCTGAAATATTCGATGCCCATCTGACACGGGTGCATATTCAAAAACCATCCTCATGCAATATTAATCAGTTTCTTTGTGGTTCTACAGACACATCAAGTAACTGTCTTCCATACAAAAACATCTTTTTTTAAATTCATGAAAAGCAAAATTATATATAAGTCAGGCAAAGATTGAGAGTGTGAAATAGAATGATTGCTAATATTAGCATTCTGCTTGGTGCCGAAACAATGTTTTATGAATATCATTTCTCTCTACTAAAACATCGTATCATTCGAATGTTAATGTAAATGAAGCAACACCAAACTGCAGGCTACCTGAAGGAAACTTGTACATGATTATTATTATTATTATTATTGTTGTCGTTGTTGTTGTAATGAAATTATTCACGATAGCTACCCATTTAAATCACATTTTTTTATTGGCCAAGCATGTTAACTCACACAATACCTGCGTAATCTGGACTATTGGTGTCAAAATGATCATTTCCAACATATGCTGACATAATTAGACTGGTAAGTGCCGATATCTGCTGTTAGCACCGGAGCCTTAAATTATTAATGCATTGAATAGAGTACACCCAATATACCGGTGCTAGTGATTGTTAATTTAAAAAATAATTAAAAGGTGAATTATCTTGTCTCATTGCTTGAATTTTCGGAGTTCCATGAGAAGCGGATTACAGGAAAACTAATTACTTTGTCTGATACTCTATTTTCACGCCTCTTTCTGGCCCTTGTCTGATACTCCATTTTCCTGCCTCATTCCAGTCTTTGCCTGAGACTCTCTTGACCCCTCTCACTCCTCTTGAAATCCTGTCATACTTGTGGATGACGGATTGGCTTCTCGGGCACATCCAATGGTAGGATGATTCCTGAAAAGCCTGAAAAATAGCCACCACTTACCATGCAAACAACTTTCAAGAAAAGCAAAATAAAAATAAATACTCACTCAGAGACTACGTAATGGATAAAATGCAGCCATAGATGCACAGTTTTCAGCCTGTGACATCATAAAAAGCAGTGTGGTGACTTTGATGACCCAGCATCATAAAACATTAATTTACTTATTTTGTGGCACGCTTTGTCATTTGGCCAGTTCTACTTATTTTTATGATATTCCTACCATAAAAAGAAAAAATCCTAAGAAAGATTGTGTTTGTAAATGTGCTAAATATATGCCCGTCTAGAGTCAGCCATTTTTAGCGAAAAGATTGGATCAATATGGCTGGAATTAAACTGTTGAACATTGACATTTCAATTAAAACAGAACACTATATTTATACAGTGGTCTCAGGTTCATTAACCATTATTCCATTATTTTTAACAATGTTTTGTTCAATAAACAATAATATCAGTATAAAAAAAATCAGAAATAATGAATTCTGCATAATTTGGTTTGTTGAGAACCAATTTGCCCTGAGTGTTCTTCAATACTTTCAATCATGATTCACACTATATGGCCAAAAATATGTGAACACATTTTAAAGTAATTTAATTAGAATAATTAGAGTAAATGCCAAATTAAGCAACACCCATTTCTGACACGCATTTAAAATTAAGTGCAGTTGTACGATCTCCTGCAACAAGAATTAGCAGCAAAATGGCTGGTCGTAAAGCAGAGGTCAGTGACTTTCCACATGGCACCATCAGGCTCACAGGACACAATCATTCCAATAAGCCAGTTTGCTACATGTCTGTCCTGCTAGAGGTGCCCTGGTCAACTGCAAGTGAAGTGATCGTGAAGTGAAAACATCTGGCAGCAAGTTCAGGTGTGAAGCCGGCAGCCACATAAACTAACAGAAAGGGACCTGATCACCTAACATCAATACCGACCGGTAGCAGATCCCATCAGCAATGTTCCAGCATCTAAAAGTCTGTATCTGTACAATCTGCCAAGAAGAGTAGAGGCTATTATAGCAACAAAGAGTTAGCCAACTTCAAACTGATCCCCTTGCTTTCACAATGAGACGATGCCACATAATATATTTTGGTAGATTTTTTCCCCCTTAACACAAAGGAACAGTTCTTTGATTTAACTTGGCAATAACATGTCATTATGCCTATAGCCTGAGGCAGAAGTCCTCTTCTGATGATTCTTGGATTTTGTTGAATTCTCTTATGACCACATGCAGCCTGGCCCTGTACCTTCTTATTTTAAATTGAGTTGTCAGACATCTATTGAAAATGACTTGTGTGTGTGCGTTTTTTTTTTTTAACTGGGCGTCCTCCTGAATGTTTATCTTCAGTCATGTGGCAAATCATTTAGCCATGTCTGTGTTCCTGTGCTTCTGTATGAGTGAACTGGTGTCCAATATGCTAATTACCTCCCAAAGAAACAAAATTATATATATTGTGGTGAATCCCCAGAGTCTTTCAAATAAGGTGGCTGAGAAATGCAGACAGAAAACAGTATTAATCAATGTGCAGTCTTCTAGTCACGACTGATAATGACTGGATGGTCATGGTTAGGTGACCCGGGACAGTGTATCACATCATGCTAACACATCGGCGTATTCTCTACAAATATTTGGCAGCCAGATGCCCAGATTCTGTTGGTGGACTATAAGCTTGAGACCAGATGGCCTGAGATGAAACTAAGCTTTCAAGCTAATCATCCATGTTGATACCTGCTTGCACCTTTTCCTGTTCTCTCCAGTTTATATTAGGCCTAAGTGTCACACATGGTGTGCTGTATTGTTTTAACCGACAACTTCATGAATCTTGCAAGATGCTTTCAGATACAAGGCCATTTAAGGTTATGCTCATTACAGAAATGCCTCCAGGTTAACAACAGGCCTAGTTTTTAAACATGCCAATTTTATATATAGCTGAGACATACCACACATTTGACTAAATGTATAATTTGTAGTTTTCCTTTGAATATGTGTTTTATATTCTGGAACTGTCATCCTGGTACATATCTTCTTTGATGGGAGGTCACTTTTTAGACTAGTAGTCAAAATCAAAGGCATACACTCAAAACAATCACTTCCGCTTTTAGTCATGGTACCTTTTTATATAGTAATTCTCCTAAATATTAAATGAAACAAGGACATGAAATCAGATCAAAATTCTGCGCCACCCTTTCTATCAGCTGTTCAGAGTTGAAGCAGATATTTGGAAAATTTACAGGCACGTGAGAATCAAAAAACTTTTATAATCCTGATGGAAATTGCTGTGAGACTGCACATTAAACAAAAAAATACACAGTACACAGCACCACATACAATATCTGTATAAAAATGAATAAACAAGCATGACATATAGAGATGATACAAAAATAGGTGGATAATTATGCTAATAAGCACGATATATAATATATATATATTGATATAAAATAGATATTGTGATATTATTGCACATCTCCTATTCTACCACACCTTTGCAGTCATTCTAGACATACAGTAATGATATAAGGAATTTTGGGCAACACAATGATTAACACATCATTCCGTTACACTCTAATTTGTGGATGAGATTTCAGAATGCTGCTTCCCCATAATGTTTTATTTATAGCACATAATAACAAAAAAGTTATCATTGTTTGTATAAATATCCCCATGAACACTTGTAAATATGCTACAAGTAGTGAATTTTTACAATGGCAATTTCCAAGAACTGTGTGTATCATTTATTTGTAATGCTAAACATGCTTTCTGAAATTAAAGAAATTTAACTTCACTGGCAGTTGTGCAAATAAGATTATGCACCACAGGAATCTGGCTATTTATATGCAAATCTCTCATAATCACTCCATTCAGGCAAACATAACATCAGGCTATTCAGAAGAATACATCCATTTTATTCTGGCTACAGTCCCTCACTTTGTGACTGATTCCATCACAGAGTGATGTTAAGACGTTATTCTGGTAAAGTGAAACAGACAGTTAAGCCAAGAAATATTTGCTTCCTGTTATCTTACTTTGGAAACATTTTCTAATTTTGAAAACGTTTTTTTTTAAATATGAAAAAGAAAAAAAAAACAACAAAAAATTAATTGTTGGTACCAACTGGCATCCCATCCAGGGTGTTTCCCAGCCTTGTACCCTATACTACCTGGGGAAGGTTCTTCTGCTGCCTCTGGCCCTTGCACTCTTGCTCCCAACTGGCCAACTCACTAAAATATACTAGATCATTTCTGTAGTTTGTAAATAGATTTTTTTTATGCTACACTGAACTTCTTAAATCCGAGAAGGCAACATTAATATGCTCTGGGAGACATACTACTGCACAATTTTCCATTATTTCTGTTGTCTTCCTTTGTTGTCTTCTCTGAGGGGAATATATCAGTGCATAATAGGATATATAATGTAGTCATCATGATCACAATCTTGTGCTACTCTCTGTTCCAGTATGCATGGGAATCAATTCCACCATTCTGTTGCAGCTCCAGTATGGATTATTTATCTGTACTCCTAACAAGAAGTGTTTAATATCCGATTTAAACCTACAGAGCATAAACTGCCACTTGCTATAATATTACCTCTACACACCATCCGGCCAGTGGTAGAATGTGTTGAATTGTTCATTTTTGAATCGTCAAATGAGACCCATACCCCTTATTTAAATATTGCTGTTGTTGGCCAATCAGATACCTGATGATGGCTAAATTGTCATGAAGACAAATTACTCAGGCATGGATATGAAAGCAAAAGAATGTCAGACTAGACATGCAGTATCATTCCACCTGTCAGGTCTAGACGCGGCACGGAGACAGACACAGTGCCGAGCTCGGTGAAATGCGTCGGGGGCCACGTGCATGAATAATGTAGGACTTCCCAAAGCGAGCGTGATCTTCTACGGCAAATGTGCCTCTCGTCGCTTCAGGGATTATGTGTGCCCCCCACCTCCCCCCCCCCGATTCATTCTCTTCGCAATTTGTAAGCCCTGCGCTAACACGTCCCGTGACTCTCTGAGCCGTCACCGATCCGACAGGCAATGGGATGGAGGCGGTGTTTGTAAAACTCGATGCATTGTCCACCGACGGCTTGGACACTCGGGTGAACATGAATGACCCGCAAGGCAAAGTCATCTAACTAAAGGCAGCATTCCCTGGCCGCTAGTCATCATGGTTACTCTCCTTGTTCAAAAAGAAAGAGACGCTTCATCCCACATTGTGACAAACTGTGATCTGCTTAAAATACATCCAATGACACATGAACCGCAGAGCCACAATTTGTATATTGTGTATTTCCAGTACTAACCAACCCTCATGTGTATGTTGTATCTGATGCTAAACAGAGATTCTAAATAACATTGGCATGCTTTTTACCAGTTGCCATGCACCGAGGGGCAGGAGATCGAATAGGGGGGTGTGGAGCATAGCGTAAATTTTGTCAGTCATGGTGGGGGGGGGTCCCTCTTGGTAACGTTTGCTTGATCAGGGACATTTTCTATCATCCAGGCAAAGGGTAGTGTCAATCAGAGAACCCCTCACTCCCCAACTCATAGGCAACCCCCACCCCATCTACCTGCTTTTTACTCGTCGCTCGATAAAGTAAGCAGAGGTCGTAGTGAGTTTAATTACTTGAAATTTCTCATTCCAGGACATGTTTGGGTAAATACGGGAAATCCATTACCCAAATCATGCACAGCAGAGACAAAGCTCAGCGACCCTCTCGGGCTAAAATGCGTAATTTATTTCATTAGACTGAGGAAAGGTGAAGTAGAGGCATCAGAGACTGCTTTATTAATATCTCACAATATGGCTTTTGTGTTCGTACACAATCCTGAAGGAGCTTTTCCTTTAAGATGGGTAATAACAACTTAAAATTGTTCTGCTCACACCTCATCACAAATGCCCACGCCTTATCGCCACGGGAGAGACAGAATCACAGAGACAGTGAGAGAGAGAGAGAGAGAGACTCTAACTTCGTTTTTATACTAATCTGCATTGATTTGGTTTTGCAAAAAATCCCCCTTCCCTTTAAAAAGTATAAGTGTATATGGTACTTAAAAAGCAATTTGGTTACATTATTCTACAGTGAAGCATGAGCAAATTTACATCACAGGAATACAAAGTGAGGGCTGGTTTTCAGCAGTTGCAGATGGCCTGTGTCTTGATTATCATCGAAAGACATTCTAAATTGTTACCATCTGTTTATACGCCACCATAACAGTGAGGAGATGCACTGGCCATACTGACAAGGTCCAGTGTGGACCAGCGCAGTGCTGTTAATCACTGAGTGCTGCAGTCTCACTGGAAGAGATCTTCCATTTTGGAGGGAAACTGCATTTAAGACGAAAACCCCTGAAACAGCCTCCCTCAGTGGCACCGATCCCCAGGTTTCAGGTCCTACAGTCCCCAACCATCAATTATTCTGCCCCCTAGAGGTGACCCTAAAGAAAAGCAAAAATCTTAGCAACAACATTAGACTATTTAAAATATAATTATACTCCTTCCTGAGATTGAGGCACTACATTATAAACAAATTCAAGGGTGGAGTAGTGACTCAGTGACCTTGTGAACTCACACCTACAACGTGTGTGTGTGTGTGTGTGTGTGTGTGTGTTGGGGGGGGTTGATTGGTACCCTGGGTCAGTGTTTGTAGAGTTTGCATATTCCCCACAAATCTGAACAGGTCTCCTCACACAATCCAAAGGGGTAAGCTTTAGGTGAACTGGTCTCTGTAAAGTTTGTTCATTAAGTGCATGTCCCGTTATGGACAGTCATCCCATATTGGGCCTCGTTCTGTGTTTCCTGGGATCGGCTTCAAGCTCACCATAACCCTGCACTTCACAAACAGTTACAGAGAACAGATGGATAAGTAAATTAACAGAATAGGTTATGTATATTTTAAAATTGTCATATACCCCTCATAGGGAAAAAAACATAGATGTCATGAGAACATATCTTTCAATCGTTATGTGAAAAGGGCCCTATTGTACTTCACTGTCAACCATGATCTGGGCCTGGTGTGGTCTGAGCAGCTGAGTAATCAATTATTTAAAGCCATTTAGCACTGAACAGAGTGCTGACAATCAAATGATCTCACCCGGGAAGGCTTTGCAGTGCGTACAAGCCCCATAGCGTTCACTCTGTCCGCACGATATGAGATGTCAGCTGTATTCATGTTTCCACATGCAGGCTCTGACAGAAGGGTCTAGATGTTTATTCCCCAGTTGGCCGTTTGGCTTGCAGAAGCATAAACAGGCAGGAAACGCCCACGAATCCCGCAAATTAGTCACGTCTTCATTTGCCATCATACCCCTGGGGTAGTTAATGAATTAATTTTTAAAATTTATTAGTGCGACATTGCTCTCGTGGAACTCACGAGACAAAGGCGGGTCTCTAATTCGTTTTCATTCAGGCTAACTGCTGGCTTTCGGCGGGGGGGTTCAGTATATGCAGCTCAACATCAGAAACATCACAAATGCTCCCCCAGCTCTAGATGAAGAGAGTGTGTATATTTCATGAACCTAGCTGGCAAACACTTTCCATAGCACAAAATGGCTGTGGATCTAATATTCTAATATTCTTTGTTATGACTTTAGAGAAATGTCCAGAAAAGCTGTTGACTCACAGCGAAATAACCAAATAAGTGCAATTTTAGTTGCGCCTGACAGCCTTTTCAGTTGAAAACTTACAAAGGGAGACATGGGTTACTGCACTGAGTCAAATCTGTTTGTGGCATAACTCACCTTATAGGTGAGGGAAGTCCTCCTGTGATATGAGTCACTTAACAGTACTGAGTCAAGTCTTTCTGTGGCATGATTCACTTTATAGGTGAGGCGAGTCATTCTGTGGCATGATTCACTTTATAGGTGAGGCGAGTCATTCTGTGATATGAGTGACTTTACAGTAATGAGTCATGGCTTTCTGTGGCATGATTCACTTTATAGGTGAGGCGAGTCATCTTGTGATATGAGTGATTTTACAGTAATGAGTCAAGTCTTTCTGTGGCATGATTCACTTTATAGGTGAGGTGAGTCCTTCTGTGATATGAGTGACTTTACATTAATGAGTCAAGTCTTTCTGTGGCATGATTCACTTTATAGGTGAGGTGAGTCCTTCTGTGATATGAGTGACTTTACAGTAATAAGTCAAGGCTTTCTGTGGCATGATTCACTTTATAGGTGAGGCAAGTCATCTTGTGATATGAGTGACTTTACAGTAATGAGTCAAGTCTTTCTGTGGCATGACTCACTTTATAGGTGAAGCAAGTCCTCCTGTGATATGACTTTATGACCTTGAGTCAGGTCTTCCTCTGGCATAACTTACTGCCGAGCTGAGTCAAGCTTTCTCCTGATATGAGTTCTCTTACAGAATGTTGTTTGTTTGAATTGTAGGAAAAAAGAAGTTGGAGTTAAGCCACCACACCCCCCACCTGATAATGCCCACCAACCTAAAATAAAGGGTTGGCACCAGACCGCTATGACGTTTAACACGACTAAGCCACGAGATGACTGGCATGTAATGAGAGCCATCTTGAATTGTGTTGCCAGATTAAACCCACTGCCATTGCTAATCCACTGCACAGGTGCTGTTATTAAAATAAACAGCTATTAAGAGATTTTTGTTTTCATACAATATATGGACTCCGCACAAATACAAGGTTTTTTGAAGACCAATTTGAAACACAATGTGTTCTGGGGAATGTGCAGTTATCTGCACATAGAAGCTTCTATTTCTAAAAGGGGGGGGGGGGTGGGTGGTCTTCACTTGTCTCTTATTAGAGATGGGGAACATGCTCTCCGGTTTTCGCTCCGACACACCCCCAAGGAGTAAAACACGTAGCCAGTCACCTGTGAACTGCACCACCTCATCTAAAATTTAATTAGCTAGGCTGGTCATAGAAAACACCACTTTGAAAAGCACCTAACTACCCCAGCAGAAACCCGGCTTCTTCAAATTACAATTATCTGTTTACCTGAAGCTATCCAAAGCAACTAATACTAGAGGGAAGGCTCACAATTTATTCATGCTGCCTGGGACTTGGACTCATGACCTTTGCATTATTAGTGTGATGCTCGACTTGCTGAGCTACAGGACCAAGGCTGTTCAAAATGCAGTGTATAATACTCAGTAGTGACACTGGAAGTTTTATTTCTCTTCAATCTGTTTAGCTAATATGCAGTACATACTCGGGGTGGTGCGTAACCTTATGCCAGGAAGAATAGGAATTAAGTCCCTGGAAATTCTGAGCAACACACCTGTCCGTCACAGGGCATACACGGTAACAGAAAATTACCATACTGGATGTCTTAACCCGGAATACCCAGCACAAAGATGGGAGTGGGATTCAAACCCTACGCTGGGTCCCAGGTGACAGTGTTAAAGGTCTGGAAGTGTAAAAAATGAGTGTAAGACTTTCTGAGGTCAGGTTAGCATACAAAAAGAAAATAAAACATAATGTAAAAGGATTACACTAGAAAACAAGTCAAGCATCGGCTCTGGGGAAGGTCAACAAGGTCCAGACGTTTGGCCTCAGGGTCTGAGACACAAAATAGATCAGTGATTAGCTGCAGGTGAGTAAAGGAGCTCCTCAGCTGCCCGATTCTACGTCTCACCATGGCATTTTTGGGATCCTGGATCCATTCCCCTCTCAGTGGGAAATTCACTACTGACATATTCAGGCACATCATTTTTTCCATCAAGAAATTGCAGTGATCAGATGAGTTCTTATTTTCTATTTTTCTTTTTTGCACACACTGCACTGATTCTGTACCATATCATAGACATAAAATCAAAGCTGGTCCATGCTCAGGAGCAGTCGGAATCAATTGGGATGGGGGGGGGGGGGGGGGAGGGACCCAGGTAAATTAATAGGGCTTCATTAATCCCCCCAAAAATAAAGTTGTGCCGGGCTT
>JAODKM010000015.1:342787-355424 GCA_026780845.1 Petrocephalus sullivani | reverse complement strand
CACTCTGCCTGACCCCTGCCTTCTCCTCTCTGCCCCCCTTATGGGCGGGCCTTTCTGCAAACACACCCAAACCCCCATGTTGCCACACCCCCTTTTTGTCCTACATCATGACTTTTGCCTACTGGTTTGTTTGTGTCTTTTTTGTAAAGCATGGCTATAGTTTCATAGGATTATGTGCAGTAAATAAAACACCCCTTGTCCTGTCTCCGTCTCTCATGGCAGACATTAGGAGAGCCACGGCAAGTAACGAACGAAAGCACTAATTAAGTCATTCAGCCAGTGTAAGGGAAGCCTTTGTGTCTCACTTGGACGTAATGAAGTGGACATCTATCAGCCTCTGAGTGGGGTGGGGTAATTAAAATAACAACATCATTAGCTACATTAAGGCCATTAGCTGTAATTGAATCAGGCTGATGTCTTCCTTTTCTATCCCGTCATTCTGTTCTGAGGATGAAATGAAATTGTCTTCCTGATCCAACCGTCGAAGAGGAAATACGGCTCAGAGATACTGGGTAGTGGAGGTTTTGGTCGCTGTCAGAAACCCCCCTGCTGCCCCCCCACCCCCAAACACCCCCTTCCCTCCCAACATGGGCTGTCTGCGTCGAGCCCCTGGCTTTAATTAATTACCAGCTTCTCCTAAATTGATTAAGCCCCGCGAACTGCTTTTTTCACCTTGAGTTGCTCCACTTTGAATCGAATTTGAACGTTTGGCGTGCGGGGGGTGGGTGGGTGGATGGGGAGGCGTCAGAAGGGCGGGGTGGTGGGAGAAAGCGGGCAGGGAGGGAGACTGACACGAGTACTGGTATCTGTAAGCGCGGAACGTGCAGAAAGGGAAGCTGGGCCAGGCTTCCGTGAGCGGGAGTTGATCCCACTCGGACTGCCTGGTGTTCCTCATTACGGTGATTCCAGTTTCTGCGGAGTTAGGCTCCACAAACAGTCAATCAGGGCAAGGACCAGCCTTAAAGGTACAGCATTTGCCCTGTAGCTGAGTGTAAAGGGGAATACATTATGCAGGTTATATATATGTCTGTACAGGTGTGTGCCATACATGCGTCCATGTGATACGTGTGCCTACATGTCTGATTGCATTCTCCTATTCCTCGCAGAATCTCCTGTTTCCCAACATGCCCCAGCAGAGCGACAGCCGCTTCTCTGTGCCCCCCAGTGGCGAGCTCAGCATTGCAGCTGTGCAGCGCAGTGATGCCGGCTACTACGTCTGCCAGGCTCTGACGGTGGCTGGCAGCATCATGGCCAAAGCACAGCTGGAGGTCACTGATGGTGAGACCACCGCTGGGCCACACGCACTATACACAATCACACCCACCATTAATTGCCCCCGCCCCTTATCCAAGGCAGCCACACCCAATGGCTTTTGCAATGAGGGCTGGGCCCCTGAAAAATGCTAGTGAATACCCCCCCCCAAATCAAAACTACCATTATCCACACTCATACACTCAAGAGCCTGCCCTAGTGTCTGGGCCCCAAAAAGTCTTGGGGCTCCTATCTCTACCTGTCTACAGACACACCCAAGCTTCCATTTTGCCACACCCCCTCTGTGTCATGTGACTCATTGACTTTTGCTTACTTTTCATTGTGCTTGACATATGAATTACACACAAACACACATATGGATAAATGTATCAGCATCCTGCAGACAATGTTTCCTTAGAATGCTATTTATTCTGCTAAATGGGACAGAAGAAATATTTCAGTGCTGGAAGACGGGGCCCTTCCCAACCCACAGGTGATGACACCTTCAAACCACGACTCCCTGCTGGACAGGGCCATTACCCTAAGTGCCAGCGCCTGCCTGTGGCGGGTTGGCAGATAATGTCTGTTTTTTTTCCCCCTTCTTTTTGGCCGCCTCTCTGAGAGGCCACTTAATTTAATGTCTACTCAAGCCTGGGAAAGGCGATCGACGTCCTTGAATCTTGATACCGGTGAATGGGCTAGCGAGCAAGTAGCGGTGAATGTGAACGCGGGCGGGCGGAGGCACCTTACGAAAGCCAGCCAGTCAGCTACGTCTGTAGTATCCGCTCCAAACACTCTAAGGCAGAACATGTGGATTCATAACCCCTCTCCCCAGAAAAAAATAAAACCTCAATTCCTCTTACGTTGGGCCTACGTAGCACATTTATTTTTGTTCAGATGAGATTGCCTTGTAGGAAGACAGGAATAAGTTGAGAATACCCCTTAATTAGGCCCTCAGGTCTGACATCATCTGCCACACCTTCTGCTAATGATTCTGGGTGTGGGGGTTTCAAGGTTGTATTTATTTACTCACTCATTTTGCAAGTCTAAATATAGCTCTGGGTCATTAATGCATCTTGCATGCGGGGGCAGCTAACCCCCTCTATACAGCCTTTGCGGGGCATTTAGGTCAGATGGGGGGGATTTCACAAATTAGGCTGAGTCTGCCAATATTAGGTGCTGATATCTGCCAGCAGGTGGCATTGCGGTTAAGGGGCTGCCTGAAATCATTGGAGCTCACATCCCCTGTTATTTTATGATTGGCCTGCAGAGTAATTAAATCAGAGCGCAAAGCTGCTGTGGTCCCCTGCCACTAATAAAAGGATTTTTGAGCTTTAAAAGTACAATAAATGGCACAGCTGCAAGGTAACAGCCAGGCAGATGTGGCAGGAACGCCAGCAGGAAGTGATGAAACCTCAGATTCCACATCATTGGGTGTGCCCACATGGCTCGCCAGGGGCTTCCTCATTTCTCAGAATACATGGGGAACTTCTAGCCGTGTGGTGTCATTATGGGCCATGAGTAAAGGAGCAAAAAAATGTGTGGCGTGTTCAAAGTAACCAGCACAGCATACCGCACCGTATCGGCATCTACTGACCTCAGAAACCATCTTGCGCCCACATCCCCTCCCCACCCCAGCGATGACAGACAGGCCGCCGCCCATCATCCGGCAGGGCCCAGCCAATCAGACGCTGGGTGTGGATGAGGTGGCGCTGCTGCGATGCCAGGCCTCGGGGGAGCCATCCCCTGCCATCAGCTGGCTGAAGGACGGCATCAGCCTGCCTGGTCACGACCCTCGCCTGTCCCTGGTGGAGCTGGGCAGCCTGCAGATCCACAGCACTAAGGTGGGTCTGTGTGGCCTAAGCACCAAACCGTACTTACCAATATCTGTAATGTGCTACACAGCATACTACATTTTTTACTACTAGTATGTAGTATGTAGTAACTCAATATGCAATACATGCATACTACGGTTTGTAGTTGGTCCTACAGTTACAGCTGTGGCCAAAAGCATTTGTTCCCTTCCACTTTTTAAAAAAGAATCACAATTTACAATGAAATGTTATACTGTGCAAAATACCCATATTACAGCACATACTCTGTACTATATTCACAGTACAGAGCAGTAGATACACAGCAGTAGCCTGTCTCATGTCCTTCCCTTTGTCTCTCCTTTCTCTCGTCTGCTCAGTTCCTCCCGCTCTGTCTCCTCTTCCTTCATCTCTTCTCTCCGCATCACCTTTAAATCGCTGCCTTTCCTCTTGATCGCTCCGTGGAGGAGCAGCGTCACCTGAGAGAGAGAGATAGAGTCAGTGAGAAATTTCTGATGATGGCGAGACATAACTCATATGGACACGGGCAATTATGTACCTCATAAGGAGATAAAAAGGGGATATTGATCTGCCTAAAGTGTCTGAAGCTGCCGTTTAGTCAGAATGCTGATGTGACTCAGACAGATACACTCAGGCAGGGATTAAACAGTCACAGACAGACAAACACACCCACAGTTTATTTATTCCTATCATTGTGGGAACCAGAAAAATGTCCCCACAAAACAGGATTTTATCACATTATGTGGTAAATGCAAACCCTCACAGACACATTCACAGATAGACAGACACAGTTGTCGACAGACACACCCACTTAGGCATGGGTTAAATGTAGAAACGGATGCAGACACAGACACACAGATACACGCTAACACACACAAACAAAGCTCACACACAGACACGCTCGCTCAGAGAGACACGGACGCAGAAACGTACGCACACTAATAATGTCCGCCGCACGCTCTTCCCTAGCCCCTCTCACTCAAACCTCCATTACTCTTGTCAAAGCTGCCACTGGCTGATGTTTTATTTAATAAATGAAGGGGAGACACGAGGCTGGAAACCACACACGCCACGGGGGGGGGAGGGTGGTGGAGGGGGCCGATGGGGTAGCAGAGCAGCTGTCAGTGGGGATCCAGCCCGTTTCAGCAGCCTCTCCTAAATGAATTATCACAACGTCATTGCGGTCAGCAAATGAAATTTATCTAAGAAAAATTAAGGTCAGCACTTTCATCGTAGACCTACTCCCTCCGCCCCCCCAACCCGCTCTCTCTAAAAGCAGACAGGGGCAGGGTAGGTTAATGCGTTTCTGGTGTTCCGCTTCCTCTGCTGGCTCCGCTTGACGAAACCCGAAAGCCAATGGGAGCCAAAGGACTTTCACTGTTGGGGTGGGGCGGGCTTTAGCTGGCTCGGCTGCAGTTCGATTGGCTGCATTACTTTGATTGATGTTTCTCTTGCAGCTGTCTGACTCAGGGATGTATACCTGTGTGGCTGGCAGTTCTACCGGGGAGACCACCTGGAGTGCATTCCTAGAAGTGAGAGGTGTGTTGACATGCAGTCATACCCCGCATACATACACACACACAGTCATATTTGTGGAGACCGTCCATTCATTTCTTTGGAAAAAACCCTAATCCCAACAATTACAACCTTAACCCCTACCAGCCCTAACCTTAACCATAAACAACCAAACAAAATATAAGACTTCTGGCATTTCTAGTTTTTTTTATTGCATTTTCTGATTTTTTTTTATAAAATTGAGTTTGACCTTTGTCCCCATGCAAAATAATATGTTATCATATGCAGGAGACATTTTGTAATATATGTGTATATTAGTGTAATATATATACGATCCACACACACATTATGTTGGGACCAGCCACTGACTCCCATTGTGCTGTAATTATTCAAAGGTTTTACGACTGATAAATGTTTTTGACCTTGTTTGTTACTGAGTGGCCTCTTCATTTGGTGCATCTGCTGTCACCTCTATATCTGCCTCACGGATGGAAAGTATGCATTCATAGAAACCATTCAACGTACCACTGCAGGACTGAGTCATCACACTGTTATTTGTTATTTGTCGTGGTTTTCCTGTTGGCTTTAACAAGTCATTCTCCTCTGACCTCTCTCACTAGCAAGGTGTCTTCAACAACAGAGCAGAACATGTTTTTTTGTCTATTGCACCATTTTATATAAAGTCACTGTACTGTACTGTGTGGAATTGCCAGGACCATGGCTGTTTGTGAGATGCTGGGACCCCCAACTCAGGCGCCCACCATACTACCGCACTTAAAATCACATAGATCTTCGTTGTTCTAATGTTAGCCAGGCAGTAATGGAACCTTTTGACCTTGTCTGTGTGATACATGTATTCAGCTGCATTCTCATGATTTATTGCTTGGGGGACCATTCTGTTTGCGTTATTGAGAAGATGTAGCTAGCGGCCAATGTGCATGGACACTGTATGTACAGAGCTAGGAAGTTTGTCAACACTTTAGAATTCTCTCTGTTTCTGCATAAATGTGACTTAAAGGGTGATTAAGTCAAAAAACAGGAGAAAAACGAGAATTGCACGTACCTGTGATTTTTTTAAGGATTCGTAATATTCCCACCCCCCTCAGAATCAGGTGGGGTCACTCCTTCTGTACCCTACGATGCCAGCGAGCTCCCCGGGCCTCCGTCAAAGCCCCAGGTCACAGATGTCACCAGGAGCAGCGTGTCGTTGTCATGGCAACCGGGGGCAGTGGGGGTGTCGCCCATCTCGCTCTACATCATCGAAGCATTTAGGTCTCCTGCCCGCATTTTCCCCAAACTCCATATGTGTGTGTGCGTCTGCCTGTGTGCATGCATGTTAATTAGCCCTGATGTTTAGCTTAATCTCTTTAACTATAATTTAACTTATTATTTATACAGATGTTCCTTGCATTACGGTGGTCTGACTTAAGATCTATCTATTTATCTATTTAGTTATATTATAGTCATATTCACACACACACATAGTCATATAGTTATATTATAGTCATATGAGCAATTTCCTCTGGGATCAATAAAGGTTTTCTGATTCTGATATTCAACTTACAATATTATCCACTTACAATGGGTTTAACCCCATCATAAGTCAAGGAGCATCTTTAGATAGAGGTTTCAAGGTATTTCCCTTTAAGCAGACTTATTTAACTACGACATTGATCAGAGGATTGGCTGACCTACTGACAGACTAATTAACTAATTGATTAATGGGCTGATGGATCCACACAATGCCTCTCTGCCTTACAGCCAGTCAGTGAGTAACAGCTGGCAGACGGTGGCGGAACGTGTTAGGGCCACACAGCACACGGTCCGCGGCCTGCGCCCCAACACCATATACCTGTTCATCGTGCGTGCTGCCAACGCCCAGGGCCTGGGGGACCCCAGCCCCGTGTCCCAACCTGTCCGCACGCAGGGTGGGTCTGGCCGGCTACCGAGGGGAGTGGGCTGCTGGACACAGGAGGCGGTCGAAGTAGCTTGACAAGTAGAGCATTGAAATGACAAGTAGAGCATTGAAATGTAATGAAATGTACGGTACTAGTCAAAAGTTTGGACACACCAACCCATACAAAGGTTTACCTGTACTGTTCTCTACATTTTTAAATGATTATAAAGACATTCCTCCGTCCATTTTCTGTGCCTGCTTGTTCTATGCAGGGTTTAGGGGGGGTCTGTATCCCGGGAGCTACAGGCGCAACACAGGGAGCAACCCAGGATGGGGTGCCGAACAAAAAATTAATTTGTTGAGGGGGCAGCCCTGTGGGTTGGGACTCAGAAGATTTGAGGTGCAAATCTTTGGGTTGGAAGAGTGATCTCATCATTTGCCCCTTGACCGTGACCCTTAACCCCAATTGCTCCAGGGACTGGCTGTTCTCATTGGCTGCTTTTCCTTCACTCCCTGGTCAAACGCCCCCCAAAACCATTTCTAATGGCTTTAGGTCAGATGACCAGGTCATGTGATGCAGCACCAATGCTCTCCTTTATAGGCGGCTTGGCGTGTCCAAACTTTTTATTGGCACAGTACATTAGCCTTAACAAACCAGGTAGCGCTTGGGTTTGTGCTTGGTTTTATTCACTTCTACGCGGAAATCCCGTACTGACTGGCACCCTCCCTTTCTCCCCCCGGTCAGACCCAAGCCCCCCCGTACAAGGTGTGGACCACCGACAAGTGCAGAAGGAGCTGGGAGAGGTGGTCATTCATCTGCATGACCCCCAGGTCATCAGCGCTATCGCCATTCAGGTTACGTGGACGGTGAGTCAGGAGATCTCACACTGATGTGGAGGGCAGAGAGGGAATTATTGTGATTCTGTTTGTATAAGCTTCATATAAAAATTATTTATATTTCCATGGCTTTTCCTACTGTGACCTGTTTTTTGCTGTTCTGTTCCACTCCATTCCCTTCCTTTCTGTTCCACTCCACTCTGTTCCACTCTATTCCCTTCCTTTCTGTTCCACTCCATTCCTTTCCTTTCTGTTCCATTATGTTCTCTACAGTTCTGTTCTCTTCTTTTTTACCTTTGACTCTGCGTCATCTGTTTCCACACAGAAAATAATTTCCAAAATTGTTCTATAAAATGTATGTATCTATTTGGCAAGCTACTGAGTCACCAGCAAATGGCTCATACCTGGAGCTCTCAACACATTTCTTTTTAGTTTTTTTATATAAATAGAGGAGAGTTGTAATTAATTCTTCACATTTTCCTCTTTTTCATCAAAATGACTACCCTTTTCTCCCGCACTATTTAAAAAGAGCCACTTAATCGCATCAATAATCCTCCCACACATTCATACTTAACATGGTGAGAATATAACCATTTTAAATATTCCAGATCAGGGTCATCATCAGAAAATCCTGGGCGGAATTCACAACCCAAAAGCAAAGCTTTCTGATAACACTACAAAACAACAATCATCTTTAAGAGCTGCCTGTGTTGGTTAACTGTAAGGTGGTTCATTACCAGTGATGCACACCTGCATAGACTGTCTGTGATGGAGATCTATAAGGAGTGTCTGTGATTGATATCTATAAGGGCTATCTGTGAAGTACAGTACATCTATTACTGTCTGCAATTCACTTCTATAAAGACTGTCTTTGTAGGACATTTATAAGGGCTGACTGTGAAGAGCTATAAGAACTGTTTTTGAAGTACATCTATTAGTAGTAGTAGTAGTAGGCTTTTTATTAGGGTTATTAGTTATTAGTTGTTACTAGTATTACGGTTATCTGCAATGGGAATCAATAAGGACTATCTGTGAGGGACATTTACTGTATAAGGGCTGTCTTTGAAGAACATCTATAAGGGCTATCTGTGAGGGACATTTATAAGAGCTGTCTTTGAAGGACATCTATAAGGGCTATCATTGAAGGACATCTGTAAGGGCTATCTGTGAAGGACATCTATAAAGGCTGTCTGTAATTTCAGTATGTTAAATGATTGTGCTTCTGCCACAAAAAATAAGGACGCACCACCAGCAGAGCCCTGGCATCCTGATATCAGATGTAAATGCTCTAGTGCATCCTTGAATTATTAATATTAATATAGCTTGTATTGTAGTGTGGCTATTTGATCCTGGTTACCCAGCACTGCATGAAGAAAACACAAATGTAGCCTTGATAGAGCCGCAGCCTCAGTCATGATCCCCATTAAAGGGGGTGACACACTTCCCGTCAGCTCATGAACCGTGTCTGACGTGACGGCATTACTCCCTGATTCGTGCGTGGATTGAGAGGCACGCTCTGGTGCTCTGGGGACCACGGCGTCCTCGCCGATGACCCGCCGGGCACTGCTCCGGGCTGATGGAGCGGGAAGGTTTTGTAGGCAAGGCCGTTGTAGCACTTCCCCAGGACGCGAGGACACTCCTCTGGGTGCTGAACGTGCGAGTGCAGTTGCACCCCCCCAGATTTATCCCAGGAACCGTCAGCCAGTCTAACAGCTTGTACACAATCCCCACCTCAGTGCCCACCTCTCTAATTCTGCTGCTGCCAGCGGGATTTTCATGATGTTTTGACACTTTGTTTAAACGCTCCTTGGACGGGGTCTAAGTTCAGCTCGCTCAGCATTCTGCCCAGACGGTGGTGGAGATGCTTGCTCTGCATGTCGAGGCTGTCACGCGTCCCACACGTGGGTCTGCCCCGGGAGAGTCTGTTCGTTGGTTCTGCTATCTCCCTGGTCTGGCCAGCTTTTCGTGACTTTTCCCACTCAGATTTGGATCTGTGATGCTTGTTGCATATTTCCTAGCACTATGTTGGCAAAGGCACCTGATGTAACTGAGCTGAACTGTAAATGTGCGGAGGAAGATCTGGAATGGGGCCTTACAATTTGCTGATGAGTGAGCCCCATCCGTCCAGAACGTTCTGCATTCTACTCATGTAGCACACACTGGAAGTGGACACTTAGCGCCATCAAAGCGCAATAAATCATGTCCCTATGTCTCCGCTGTAGGTCATACTTTGTGAAATTACCTGCTTAATGGTTATAATTTAAATCGAATTCAAACCCCGGTTTTGCAGCCTGTCAGTTACTCTCCATCGTCACGCAGTCAACATGCTCATTCGATGACTTGTAAAAGTGGACAGGATCCTCTGCAGCTTTTGTGTTCCTTAATGAAAACTAAAAATATGCTGTTAGCCACGAGTCAGAGAACGACTGTGACTGGAGCTTGGCGATTAGTCACTCTGCCTTAACCTTAACTGATGGGAGTGTGCCACCGCCCTAATAAACCAGGTATGACTTCCTGTTTGCTACACGGGCACTTCCTGCGAGCGATCCCAGTACGGCGGCAAGATGCAGCCCTTTATTGATGAACATTAAAATGCAGCAGACAGGCAGGAAAACACACACACACACACACACGTACACGCACACACGTACACACACACACACACACACAGTAACACACACTGAGAATCTCATTTATTTTATTAACACTAACTGTGGCAGAGCAATCAGTAAGTAAGAAAAGTAAAGCCTTTATATTCCCGAATCATTCAATTAGGGGATTGTAAACACAAACGGAGAGAGCACTCAGCTGATTTATTCTCCCAGTGAAAACGTATCATTTTATATTCCTCTTAAAAGCCCTGGCCCTCTTCTCCCACGTTTTACAGGCCATTACTGTGACTTATTCCTTCGATGTCCGCATCCATTAAACCGTACAGGGCAGAGTGGTGCCCTTGGAGCTGCTCGCCAGCGCCCCCTGCCTGTGGACACCCCCAAAGCCGATTACCAGGATTTGCGATTCATGAAGACGAATCGTGATGCGGATCTGTGTTCCTGCGGGCCTGTTCATTGGAGTTGAGGCCGCTTCGGCGTACCGCCCTCCTGATGGGCGTTAATTAAGCTGAGGGCGTTGGCCGTGGTGGTGGGATGGGCTGTGAGAGGGATGCACATCTCTGTGGTCGCCATGGCAATGCCATCCTGGGCTTGGCTAAGATCAGGTGATCTGCTGTGGACATTGAGTAGTAGCCTGGTCCTGCTTTTATTTGTTTCCTCTTCTTTGCTTCTTTTTCTGCTGTCCCTATAACTATTTGCACTTTCTTACCCATATTCTTCAAGCTTTGTTTTTATATCAGTTCTTCCTCTTCTTACTCTCCTCTTATCAGCAGTCTCTATGTGAATTACCTTAATGTACTTGCTGTTATGTACCCCCTGGCCCCGCCCCCTCTGGAGGCTCCTCCCCTTCCACCTCATCCAGCTCCCTGATTGGTGTTTAGCCTGTAACTTCCTGTTTCCACTCAGGTGGACCAGCAGACACGCTTCATCCAGGGCTACCGTGTCCTGTACCGCCAAACCTCAGGCCTACCAGCCCCGGGGCCCTGGCAGGGCCAGGATGTGACCCCGCCCTCTGAGCGCAGTGTGGTGCTCTCCGGCCTCAGGAAGGGCGTGGTCTACGAGATCAAGGCCCGCCCCTACTTCAATGACTTCCAGGGCGCTGATAGCGAGTCCAAGACAGGCCGCACCGCTGAGGAAGGTGGGGAAGAGGCCTGGGTTTCCATCTGAACGTCACTGGGGTAGTGAACAGTGTAGCATTGGTTATCAGTTTAACATGTAAAATACAATAATACGATATGTGAATGAGCATCATTTAAATATTGTATGCTACACATGGAGGCATCTCTGAATTGATCGCAGTGTATGATTGTGTGTGTGTGGCTGTGTCTGTATGCTGCCTGTGATAGGCTCTCAGGCTCCCCCCCCCCCCATGTCCCTGACCAGGATTGGTGGCTAGACGGTGGATTGATGGATGCATGGTACAGAATCCATGTGCTGTAATTGTATTTATAATTTATTATACAGCTGTGTGAATAGGAACTTGTAATTGGACAGCTGGACACAGTGATGTAATAATGGGTGCCTTGGGCTCTGATTGGCTCATTATGTCCCCAGCCCCCAGCGCCCCTCCCCAGCAGGTGACCGTCCTCACCCTGGGGAGCCACAACAGCACTTCCATCAGCGTCTCCTGGGACCCCCCGCCCACCGATCACCAGAATGGCATCATCCAGGAGTACAAGGTGCCCCCACCCCCCCTGCCCCCAGCCTAAAACGGGGGTCTCTGCGAATTCCTACCGGGCCGCCTGTACACTGCCTTCCCGTGGCTTTTGTATCTGCTCAGCAGATCTGCCCGTATTAGTGTTTCTGAGGCTTTGCGCAGTGATAAAGTGCGTCTCCGGACGCGGCCCGTATTTGTGCTGAGGATTCAGGAACACGCCGTTTTATAAATGCGGCGGACACACAGAGCCCCTGCGGATAGGCCTGGTAATTAACCACCAGTTGGACCAATCATGTCAGGGGAGAGGCTTGTAATGAAAATTAAAAGCCAGCCATCTCCTGGTTCTCCAGCAATAGAGAGGGAAAGTACACCACCCTAAATTTCCCGTTGTTACCTTGTCTGTATATGAGTTAGCAGAGACTGCACCCATTTCCTGTAAAAACAGTGACTGTGTTTACCCTGTTTTTACCATGATTGTACTCACCCATGTTCTAACTTTGTAACTTGTCTCAGTATTTTCTCTGCAGTCTCCCTGCTTCAGGGTTTAATTGTGGTCGCTTTGGGTTTTAACTCTAAAGCTCTTTTCATCGAGTGATTATTTCTTTCCGGATAACTTTATTGAGACTGTTTCCCGTGCTGTGCGGCATCCCTGACTATCCCTGGCATGTCGTTGCTGATGTGGTGGGACTGACCTCAACAGGTCATAAATAGCCAATCAATGGCCTTTGGCTTATCCTGACTCCGCCCCCCCCCCTTCCCCATCCTCAGATTTGGTGCCTGGCGAACGAGACGCGTTTCCACGTGAACAAGACCGTGGATGCCACCATCCGCTCGGTGGTGCTGGGGGGGCTGCAGCCAGGGGTGCAGTATCGTGTGGAGGTGGCCGCTACCACCAGTGCCGGTGTGGGTGTGCGGAGCGAACCACGACCCGTCCTCATAGGTGAGGGGGGGGGGGGGGGGGGGGGGGGGGGGGGGGTCGGGGGGGGGGGGCGGACGGCCGCCTGTGTGTTTTGTTTTCTCTCTGTGCCTTCGTCGT
>JAODKM010000015.1:324238-342687 GCA_026780845.1 Petrocephalus sullivani | reverse complement strand
GGGGGGGGGGGGGGGGGGGGGGGGGGGGGGGGGGGGGGGGGGGGTGCTGGGTAGGTGGTGCGAGAAGACCCACTTCTGTTTAGTATCTTCTCAGTGATTTGTCACATGTAATATAATGGTTGTTGGTTCAAGTTCCACAATCAGGGTTGATTCAGTTTTCTCAAAAATATGAACCCTCCATCTACTCTGTGAGCTAATGAATGAGAAAAAAGTCCCTTTTGCCTAAAAGAATGGGACATTTTTTCATGGTTGCTTTTTTTACATTTGATTTATTTAGTAGATGTTTTTATCCATTTTGGAGAATTCCAAGGACAAACAGTCCCTGGAGCAACTGGAGGTTACAGGCCGTGCTCATGGGCCCTATGGTGAAATCACACTGTTGACTCTAGGATTTGAACCGACGACCTGCTGAGCACAGAGGTCCTGTGTCCTAGAGCCACACACTACCCCCCCCCCAATTAATTAGTAATTAAATTGCTGTAATTAAATTTACATTTGCAGAGCAATTATTAACTCTGATTTGTTTATTTAAAAAACAGTAATAAGGTCAGAATGAGTTAATGGCTGGTCTAATTACGGGATTGAAAATGAAGGCCGTAGTCGCAGAAAGAGAGGGCAAGGTGTCTGGGCCCCGGGCTCCTGCTGTCCCATTTCCATCCTCCAGACAGCGGGGGAAATCTAATCCCCACAAGAGACGTGTAAGACACTGCTGGAGTGGAGGCTTAATGTAGCGATCAGGGGCCCACGTGCCACGGACGGCCACTTCAGTAATTTCACAGTGTGTAAAGACGGGGCTCCCTCGCCGCCTCTCGAGCCGATGGTCACGAGGACCCTCCGCTGCTGTTCTGCCCCAGCGAGCGGGAGAAGCCGCCGCTGTTTGTTTGCGTGTGCGACATGATGATCTGAGACGCCGTGCTGAGTTCACAGCTGAGCTTTTGCCTCGTTTCGCTCATCCTGCAGCTGGATGCCCGGCCAGTTGTTTGTTTTTCATTCTTTCATTTTTTTTGTCCGTGAACAGCAGTATGTCAAGTGTGCCTGAGCACGGATGTGTGACACGAAACGCACCAGCCGTTTCACTAATAGAACTGAAATTGAAACTGACCAATGAGTGAGCTTTCTGATTAGACCTGATTGGCCATTCAGGTTCTCTTTATGTTTATGTCACGCCCTCTGCCACGCCCATTCGTTTGATTATGTCTCTTTGGAGAATAAAGTAACACACTCACACCCCCCCACCCCCCACCAGGTAAAGACTCCAAAGAGGTGGTGCCGGGCGGGGAGGAGAAGAGCAGCCTCTCGGACGTGGTGAAGCAGCCGGCCTTCATCGCCGGCATCGGGGGGGCCTGCTGGATCGTGCTCATGGGCTTCAGCACCTGGCTCTACTGGAGGAGGAAGAAGAGGAAGGGTCTGAGTAACTACGCAGGTGAGGGGGACAAAACCCGAACAGACTGGAACGCGTGGGTGTGGGACTGGACCCGAACAAACCGGAATGTATGGGTGCGGGACTGGAACCAAACAAACCAGATTACATGGGTGTGGGACTGGACCCGAACAAACCAGAACGCGTGGCTGTGGGATTGGGCCCGAACAAACCGGAATGCATGGGAACATATTGAACCACATGAGTGTGGGACTGGACCGAAACATACCGAACCACATGGGTGTGGGACCGTACCCAAACATATCAAGCCACATAGGTATGGGACAGTACCCAAATGTACTGAAACAGATGGGACCAACCAAAACAAAAGGGCGTGGGACAAGACCCAAACAAATCCAAACACACTGGTGAGGGAAAGAACTTGAACATACCAAGACACATCGATGTGGGAAAGGACCCAAACAAACTGAAACACATGGGTGTAGGACAGAACCACAAAAAGCCAGACATATGGGTGTGGGACAATACCCAAATAAACCAAGATGCGTAGGTGTGGGTCAGAACCCAGACGAGCCTCTCAGATGAGAGGCAGACAGAGGCAGGCAGTCTCTCTGTCTGTGTGCTACACGCAGATCGGGCCCTGTGCCTGGCTTAATGTGCTCCGACACAGAGACACGCAGGTGCTCGGGTGAAAGGTATTACATTCGCTTCAATAGGCTCTTTAGCCTAATATGCCCAGCAGTGCATTGATTCTGAACTGGAGCAGACTTGACTCCTACCCCCAAATCAGGACAAATTGCAATCTTGTGTTTGAGTTGGGAAATGCAATTCTGTGCCCATTACTCAGGAGCCGGGGGTCTTATTGTTCACACATGACTGGCTAATTTATTCTTAGCCTTTAAGGGGAGATGTTTGGCAATCTCCTGAGGGGTAATGATTCGCCGTAGTGAAGGAATCTCATAGCTGTATTGTGGTTTGCATTACAATCACCATGCTCTCGATGGGGGATGGCGAGGACACAATTATTTATTCATATTGTTGAGGCTGTTTCTATATTTAGGGTCTTTTTTGTTGTCTTGGTGTAGGAACTGTCTTATAGAAAGGGGTTCTGTTTGCTGAGCTTTCACTCCATGAGTGTCTGTGGCTGGCTTTCTAGCTATGGGGCTGCGTGCATGGATCACAGTGGTAGTGTATCATCGACTTAAACCATCTAGCGCTCTTATTCCATGGAACGCACATCACATGTGGCAGGACGCTGCACAGGTGTAAACCATAAGAGTTCTACACTTGGTTGGACACAGCACAAACAAACTGTCTCAGGCTTCATTTTTGGACTCAGCCCTTGGGCATTTTAGTTCACTTAGATGCTGAAAATAAAGGAGTCATGCTCTAGCTCTGCATATTTGTCTTTGCCCTACAATAAATGAACATGAGCATTTCTGCATGTTTTCTGTGGGTAGTGATTAAAAGCCTCACTCATTCCTGTGTGATGTTGTCTGCATCCATGTTTGCTTGTTGTCCGTTTTCGTTGCCATCCAGTGTGTCTGCACACCTCTGACCTTTGAGGTGGCTGCTTCCTTCAGGCTCTGGCCTGCTGTGTGGGCGGGGTTTTCTGGAGAGGCCCCTCCCACCGTACACCATGCCCCGCCTCCAGCTTGCACAGGTTCCGAAGCAAAAAGGCTGATCACTGCAGGCTTGTAACATTCGATTTCTCTGTCTTCTTGTTTTGCAGTTCAGTCCTTCACCTTCACCCGTGCAGGTACTTCTCATTTGTCCCTGTCCTAACCATAGATATAGATCTACTAGACTGGGCAGAAGAATTTCATAAACCTATCTGTACCAAAAAGATATATAATGTTCTGAAATAAAAACCTCCTCTGTTGTTGCGCACAGTGAAAGAACTCCGACACATGGCCCCCTGGCTTTACAGCCATTTTCCTTTTGTGTTTTTATGAGTAGCCTCATTCTAGTAGATGTACTTCTATGGCCATAGCATTCTTTGAGACCCACGAGTCAGTCTCACAGGGTGATGTTACGCAGCTGATGAGTGTCTCAGAATCTTCTCTTTGAATGTAATAACAGCTCCCTTGTTTATTATGGGGAATTGCAGACAAACATCTTTAAGGTCTTTTTAAATGTGCTGATTAGGTCTGGAACAAGAAAAAATGTGTCCTTCTAGGAAAGGGAAAAAAAACATTGCCTTTGTTAAATTTTACAATGTCATTGAGCAAACACTGAGGTTAAGCCAACAAATTCAAATGGCTTAATCAATGACTGGAGGTTATGTGAGCCAGTTTTAGATGAGTCAGGTCAGGAAGATACATGGCTGCTCCCGGGGGCTCTGTAAGGAACTGGCCCTTCCCAGGAGCGGTCCGGCTGGCTGCCTGCTAGGCTCTTTATCAAAGCAGACTGCTCTCCGTTAAAGGCCTTGCGTTTGTCGGGGTAGGCTGTTCACTGGTGGTGTCCAGTCATTTCAAGTCATTTCAAGTGTTTGAGAAACCTACAAGACAGAATAATCACTACAGGTTTAGCCTTTGCGTTCATGGATATGGAGGTCCGATCTTTGGTCTAGTCCTAAGCTGTAGTGTTACACTTGACTTGTCAAATTTCTGCTTGCATTACCTTTGACGTCGTCTTGGCAACAGGGTCTCTCACGTTCCACAGTGATGTCACCTGGAAGCGTTCTCATGATGCTTGGCTCTGTCACTGCTTTTTAGTTGCTTATAACATCTGGCTGGATATTTCACTAAAGCGATTCATAACAAACTAACCTCACCCCTGCAGGGATGTGACTCACCAGCATTTCCTTAATCACCTTACTAATGCTTCCCTCTGCTTCAGTCTCTGTCATTTGATTGGCAAATTATGGTCACCTGACCCTCTGTGCGACATTATGGTTCATGCGGTCATGGAACATACATCATGCACAGAACCAAGAAGATAAAATTGCATTTATCCCTCCATGGCTCTCACCACATTCTGGTTTCTTTCAGTTTTCCCTTGGCCTGTCTCTCCTGTCACCTGTTGCTTTATCTAAGGGCACAGTCAGCATGTAAGGGGACGTAAGGAAGTTTCGCCCCTGCAGGATTGTTCACCGGCTCCTTTTTAATCTTCACCCGCGACGCACACCCTGCCAGATTCCTCACAGTTTCCTCACCGCCGCCGCCTTCTTCTTGTCTTGCACATTGCTTTATGGGGTGACCTCCAAAACTGTCGCCAGACCATCAGTTACCACCGATGTGGCCTGCATTACCGGTGACATCATCTCAGCAGTCACTGTAGCCCCTGGCGATCCTCCTCGCCGTGCTGATAGACGGTCACGCTGCCAGTCTCCTCACACTCGTGTGAAATATCGTCTTGTCGATTCACGAAGTTGACCTATTTCGCCGCCCTGGTCAGTTAAAGGCAGTTTGCCAGCTGAGAGATGTCTTCAGTGCTTCCTAGTGGGAATGCTGGCATCTCACGGGGATAGTTCTGGAGGTCTCCCGGTTACGCTGAGGACCACAGGTGCTGGGGCTGACGCGTGTCCTCTCTCTCTCCACAGTGACATTCCAGCGGGGGGAACGAGGCCTGATGGGCAGCGGAAGGTAAGAGCTCCTCTGCTGGGATTTCTCAGTAACGGCGGGAATCTCTGCCCTGCAGAGGATGCTTCACCCCGCCTCGTTCGAGCTCGACTGTGACGCAGTCCTGCCCAAGGCAGCGTGGGTCATGCGGGGGCCTCTCCGGCACTGGAGGCTTTTAGAGAAGCCTCTTTACAATCGCCATCACCATGTTATGATTTCTAGGCTAAGCCCTGGATATCCTCTGACCTCAGAACCAGCCCTGCAAGGCAGTATACAGCATCCCAAACAGATACGAGCAGAGGGAGGCAGAAAGACAGATTAATGCTAGAGCTGTTTGTCTGTGTGTGTGTGTGTGTGTGTGTTGTGTGTGTGTGTGCATATACCCACCACACACACCAGGACCGCACCACATTTTCACTTCCTGTGTGCAGACAGATATGTTTTAATAATCCGAAGCGATCTGCATTAAATTCCGCTGTAACTAAACATGATAACTAATTTCAAAGGGGGAGATAGCCTGAGTAAATTTACTACCAACATATTTATTGACTGAAATGCCATTTTGACCGGTCTGTAAGATAAACTCATTTAACATGAAAGCTAACAGGTATAGGTGGGCAAACGGCGTTATGGATGCTAACAGGCACATAGAAAAGTAATAAATACTAGCTAATTAGGAACACATTTATCCTGGACTGTAATGCGCATATCACAGGGGTTAGCGCCTGCACTCAGGACGCCAGCGTGCCAGCAGCTCATGCTAATTTATATCCCCCGCCGCTGCTCCTCTCATTCGGAGACTCCCCCTCACTTGTTGATGCATTGATGGAGGAAGTATCTCCAGTTTCTCAGATAATTAACCACAGAGAGGCATTTTTTATGCCCACCATTCATCCCCGGCTGTCGTCGCGGGGAGTCGCGGCGTGCCCTCCCCCTGCGCGGTGATGTATGTGCCTGTCGCCAGTGGCGACCGTGGCTGGAAAGACTGCAGGGCCAAGGTTGGATGGTAAGCTCACTGCTTCCCCCTATGGGCCGACTGATTTCCATTTTATTTATTCGGATGTTTCTATCCAAAGCTGAATTGAGAAAGCAGAGTCAGATAGTCCCTGGACCAACTGAGGGTTAGGGGCCTTCCTCAAATCATTCTGCCAAATCTGGGATTTAAACCGACAACCTTCTGATCATGGACACCCGCTGTGCCACATACCACCGCCAAATAGGGCTGCATGCATGTGTTTAACTGTCTGCATGTTTGCATGTTAAGCTATAAATGTGTGCATATATGAGGCTGTGTGTGTTTGTGGCTTAGCAGGTGTGTGTGTATGTTTGTGCCGAGGGTGTTGATTTGGGTATGGATGGTACATGTTCCTACCAGTATTGTGGGAGCAGTGTGTGTTAGGGGGCGGTGGGGGCTTTGTGGCTGATTTGATTCCTGCCAAAGTTGAAACGAAACCTACGCCCTTGGCTTGTGCCTCTGTGGATATGTGTATATTTCAGGTTATCTATGTGCTCTTGAACCTCTATGTTGTGTGTACATAGCTACTTTATGCAAACTGCTATTCCTGCAGTATTTTTGCCAAATTACATTGCTTACTCTTTGGAATAGTCCAGTCGTCCAGCAGGCTGACCCTCAGAACAGACCAATGCTGTGGGTGGGGGGTGGCTTCCTGTCTGTCCCAAAACCACGCCCAGAGAGGGGAGCCCGCTCTCTGAACAGACGGCCCCCAGTCAGCAATAACCTCCCCTAATTTCAGAAAGCAAATTAATGTTCCTAATGTGTAGCATTTGGCGCGGGCCGCCTGCTCCCCGAGGCCCAGTAAAACCCCCCGTTTATTGACTCGATGGTGATAATCTCCCCCCCCAACCATGCAGGCATGCGGTCCACTGAATTATGGGTAGTGTAGCGATTTGTCACGGCACGGGGGGGGCTGACAGCTGAGTGTGGCGTTCACGCGCGTGGCGTTTGTGAGCGGCCCCCGCAGCCTTGGGCTGGATTCTCTGTCTGTTTTGCTCTCTGCGCTGCTTAAGTAAGTGATTAAACGGCTAAATATTACCAGACTGTAAGTAAACGTGTGTCTCTCTCACCCCCCCCCACCCCACACACACAGCCGGCCTGGCCTGCTGAAAGCTGGCGGTCCCGGCTTCCCCTGGCTGGCGGACTCCTGGCCCACTTCCAGCCTGCCCGTGACCAGCGGCGCGGGGGGTCCCGGCGATTCTGGCAACTTCGGCCGGGGGGGTAAGGGGGGGGGGGAGGATTTATGACTGTCCAGTGGCACGCAAACTCTGTGATTCTGTGTCTTTGTGACTCTCTGCGTGCCCTAAGAGGCTGCTTACAGATGTATGGTGCGCAGAAACGTGAGAACTATCCTAGCTGCCGCTTTCCTCGCTCCACGCTGCGCTTTTGGCTCGTTCACTTTCTCCTCCTCCTCTTCTTGTCCGCAGACCTTCTGCCTGTGGGCCAGGGTGAGAAGACCAGCACCATGCTCTCTGATGGTGCCATCTACAGCAGCATCGACTTCAGCAGCAAGCCTGCCTTCGGTGGCCAAGCCACGCCCTATGCCACCGCTCACATCCTGCAATCCAGCAGCTTCCACCAGCTGTCCGTGGAGGTGCCTGATCCTCGCTGGAAGGCTCCTCCTCTGGCCCGGCCGGACACTGCCGCTTTGGGCTATGCGCTGGGCGATCCCCACTCCTGCAACAGCAGTACGTGTGTTTGGAGGGGAAATGCGCGCGTGCGCGTGCGTGCGTGCGTGTTTGCATCCGTTGGCTGCGTGCCTGCCGCTCTAACCGCATGCCGTGCATGGGCCTGTTCTAGCCGCCCTGACACCGCTGTGATTTTTGCCCTCTGACCACTCCCCCCAGCACTCCTTTTCATTCCTGACAACCGATTGGCCGATGGATTGTCTAGTAGAATCCCTCACAACCAATCACAAGATTTCAGCAGCAGCAGCTCCCACAACAGCTCAGAGCGCACCCTCTCAGGTTGGTTGTCCGCATGCGTATCGGATAGGAGCCTCGCCTGTCATTTCCACAGCACGCCGCTAGGGGGCAGGACTCATTGACAGAGAGAGTGACTATTGGCTGACTCTGCAGCGCGCACGAATCAATGCTTCTTCCTCACTCCCTTTTGCTTTCTGCCTTGCTCTGCTGACTTTTGCTTTGCCTTGAAACCGAGCCTTGCTCTTTGAGGCTCCGCCCCTCACACTCGCCTCCTGGCCTCTTTAGGTGGGAAGGGGGGAAGGAAAAAGAGGACCAAGAGTGGCAACAAGACCCCGAAGAGCAACGGCTCATGCTGGGCTAACATGCCCCTGCCCCCACCACCCATGCAGCCCCTGCCCGGGACTGAGATGGAGCACTACGCGCAGGGGCCCGAAGGGCCAGGGTAGGCTGGGCTACACGGCCACAGGCGTACGCCGAAACACCCCCACCTACACACACTCGCCTTCCTTTGCATCCATACACAGAAGCACAAGTACACAAGGACATGCACACTCATGGGGGACAGACAGAATTACAATTTACTTAGCAGACTCTTCTATCCAAAGAAATCAGGGTCAGCCAGTCCTTTGAGCAAATGAAGGCCAATGGCCTCGCACAAGGGATTTGAGCCGACGACCTTCCGGTCAGAGGCACATTGCTCTGTAACCCGCTGAGCCCCACGCTGGCCTGACAGACACGCGCACATAAATAGGCTCTCATTCCTGTCAGGATTTGCCAGTCTTGCCCACACCCCTTCAAAGATGAGACCATGTGTTGTTGTATCAGGACACATTTTAGGATCCAGTTTGTGTAACAAACTCATTTTGTTTAAAGAGGGTGATGCCACCCCCCAAGAGCGCGTTAACGGGAAAGGATTCCGGTGTTCCAGGAGCTCATCTATCTTTTTCTCAGTTTGAGTGTGCAGGGGTCAGGGCAGGATATAGCATCTTTCAAGCCCACTGAAAATGGGGGTTATTTGATGGACATCCTGCTGTTTTTTCTACCAGTTGACCTTTAGGGTTGGAGTGGGTGAGAAGTACCTCACCAAAAATTCATATGGCGTCTGTGCTTCTAACGCAGGACCTATTTTATCACATGGATGTAGATTGTAGGGGGCGGTGGTGAGCAACCTGTATTATTAGACCAACTCCCCCTGCACCTCTCCCACTAGGTACACGAGTGACAGCCTGCACCGGCCCCTCCCCCAGCAGGCATACCTGCACCAGGGTCCGGAAGACGAGCTGGAGGAGGAGCGAGTCCCGACACCGCCCATCAGGGGCGTGGCCTCCTCCCCGGCGCCGGTGACATTGAGTCCTTCCACCAGTGAGGAAATGCACTCGGTGTTGCAGGCGCACTTGGATGAGCTGACGCGCGCCTACCAGCTGGATGTAGCCCGGCATGCGTGGTGAGGAGGAGGGAGGGGTGTGGCCTAAATCACACACGTAGCATATAGCATCATACCTCAGTCCAGTTCCTTTCTATCTTCTTAGTATTATTATATTCTCTGGACAGGAAACACATATGGTTTTTGGCACTGGTCCGCTGTAGCCACTGTCACTCGCGATAACTCAAAAAGTCTTTGATGGATCATTTATAAGAATATGCAGACACGTTGTATGGGTATCTAGAAATAATTAAATGTTGAGACAGGTCACACCAAAACTGATGCAGCACCACTTAATTAATGATAGCAAACCAAAGGTCAGCCTCAACCTCTAATCCCGTTAGCCCGATAATTCAAAATGTATCTGATGCATCTTTTTCATGGGGGGGTGGGGGTCTGGAACTCTTCAAATTTTGACACAAATCACATCAAAACTGAAGCAATGCCACTTAGTTGGAGCAAAGGGAAGAGTAATTGCAGAAGACAATTGACATTGTGAACATAGTAACTCAAAAAGTGTTTGATATATTTTATTAGCACTTTACAAAATATTATATGGATGAAGATCGTAGCGGATGGGGATGTGGGAGGAGTCTGAATTAGATGGGGGGGGGATCCAACAGGGCTGCTTGTGGAATACAGTGCTGTGGCTCCGACAGGATCTAGTTGCTTTATTTCTATCCTTGGTGCACAGTGTCAGATAAGCTCTATTATTATACTACTAAGATGGCTGCGTATTTCAAACAACGTCCAGACAAAACGAAATTGAACACCTTGAGGAGAACAATCTGTGACATGCTTTTGAAATGACACCTCCTTGTTCATTCTGTGATGCCACTTGGCATCACCGCTGGGCCACCAGGCCACCGGGCATCCCGAACTCTGTGAAACCGTTTCATTTATGCATCCGTGTCCTCCTCCATTTTCCACAGGCAGCTGCAGACCAGCCAAAACCCTCCCCATGCTCCGGCCCCACCAGTCGGCTACGTGTCTGGTGCCCTAGCTTCTGACCTGGAGAGTGACGTCCTGGATGAGGATGAGGAGGACGAGGATGAGGAGGATGAAGAGGATGAGGCAGAGAGCAACGGCTATGAGCTGTCCAGCCGACTCTGCGCCATTGAGCCTGGGCTCAGTGTGAATCACCTGGATGGCTCCTTCACAGGTGAGTCAGTCACAGATCGACCTATGTACACCTGGATGGCTCCTTCACAGGTGAATCAGTCACAGATAGACCTATCTACACCTGGACGGCTCCTTCACAGGTGAGTCAGTCACAGATAGACCTATGTATACCTGGATGCCTTCTTCACAGGTGAGTCACATTTGCAAATTTTGCATAATTTGCACAAGGCTAATTCATCATATACTTTGCTGCCCAGATAGACCTAGCGCTGCTCACTACCAGACTGTTCAAGGCTTAAATTTCTACTTCACATCCAAAAGTTGCCATTACTGACTGAGCTCATTGCACTGAACTCGTCATTTTACATCCAGCAGTCACTTAAGCTACATATGACTTGTTTTGCTTGTGGGGAATTCACATTACTGGGCCTCAGTTATTTTTTTGCAACCGTGTCTCACCATCAAGCTGATGTACCTGAACCCGGCATGGTGTTGCATTTTAGTTCCATTCTTCTAGCATGTTAAATGTGGCTGAAGTATAATAGGTACTGTCAAGAAGAGATGGAACTGCACATGAATTTTCAGAAGGCGCAGCAGTCAAAGGCTAAGAGGGCGAGGGAGTGAGGAACAGTGGGGGAGGGAGAGAGAGAGGAGGAGAGAGAATGAGAGGCAGGGAACGTGAGGGAAGGAGGGAGCGAGGGAGGGAGAGGGAGAGTGAGAGGGAATGGGAGGCAGGGAACGCGGGGGAGGGAGGGAGAGTGAGAGAGAGGGAGAGAGAAGGAGGCAAGGAAAGAGAGGGAAGGAGTGCGAAAGAGAAAGAGGGAAGGAAGAGAAGAAGAGGAAGGGAGATGGAGAGAAAGCAAGGCAGGGAAACTGAGGAAGGGAGGGAGAGAGAGAAGGGAAGAAGAGGCAGGAAAAGCGAGGGAGGGAGAAAGGGAAGAGAAACGAGAGGAAAGGAAAGAGGCTGGAATGGGGAGGGAGAAGAAGGGTAAGGTGGCAAGTGGTATGCAGGGAGTGAAAGGAGGCATGATGTCACAGCTTCCTGAGTGGTCCTTCTGAGCGACTTCTGTGTGCAGATATTCTCCTTTCTGGCACAGATGATGTGGATGGTCTATTGGAGCCATGTGTTCCTGCCAGCTCCAGCCATCTCCATCATGGTGCCTGAAAAGAAACTCAGCCCATGTTCTCCGGCATGCTACACCACTATGCCACAGTGCCAAACACGCTGCCCTGGACCCCAGCATTATGCATGTGTGTGTGTGTTTAAGTCTAACACAGTCCAGGTGGTAGATTCAACTAAGCTGCTAAATGTAAATGAATGCTGCTATTATTGTTGTTTTTCAAAGACAACCGCTTTCCTGATTAGATTTACATATTAATTAGTTTTGCCAAAGTGCTAATTGTTAGCTCATTTGTACTGATGTTAAGAGGGCACCCTTCCTTACCTCCCCCCCCCCTTACAGGGAAAGGTTTCTCACATCACCCACAGCCAGGCAGCCCCCCCCCTGTAGATGGCACTATGATGGGATCACGCAGTCTTGGCCACCAGAGGGCGCCACAATATGCCCGGAAAAACAGAGCTGGGCGGCCAGAGTATTGTGGAACCGAACCACATCGACGGGACATGGGTGCAGGCGGTAAGGGCCATAGGGCTGGCTCTGAATAGGTACCATAGATACTCTGTTATTCAGGATTGATCTTCAGGATCCTCTGGTGATTCCTCACTGCCTCTGTCATCTAACATAATGGAGAATTTTTCCAATCATTTTATTTTTATATAGTGCCTTTCACCAGACAAGACACTAAACAAGAGTGAGTGGCAACCCATTAAACTGTTTATACAAAACGGCGCATGAGAGAGGGATAAAAGGAAGACAGAAAAAAGAGTCAGAAGACGATGAAGGAGAGGAACCAATAAACTCCCAAGTAGAGAGCAAAAACCTCTAGGGGACACACAAGGTCAACTGGCTGGCCAACCCCCCCCAGGCATGCTAACATTATAGAAAATAGAGTGCACTGAGCGTGCTTTAATAACAGCGAGGTGTGAAGCCTGGTCGCGGTGAGAGTCCGTCAGTGAGCCAGTTCTCAAAGCGGGATTGTGTGAGTCGGCAGATGGCTGGCCGCACCCATCATGTCGCAGTTCATAGGCCGCGATTTTAACCCAATCACATGTGCAAAACTGTATTCCCTTAAGAAAAAATAAATGTATCTGTGAAGAGTTTGTCCCTTTGTCCATCAGTCTGCCCCCGACCCTCTTTCATATACAACCACTCCTTGTTTAGCACCAGAGTTGCTCATATACGTTTTACTTACACAAACATGTTCTCAGGTCAGAATGAAAAAAGATTGGTTCAGAGAGATAATCAGATCTTGTGTTAGATGTCAGACCAACCAATCAGATGTCTTGATCCCACATCCTCGAGTTGCTTGGACCTGCCTCCTCTACAATCGGATTGGTTATATGTCTACAATTAGATTGGTTATATCTCTACAATCGGATTGGTTATATGTCTACAATCGGATTGGTTATATCTCTACAATCGGATTGGTTATATTGGCGTGACCACAACTGTTTAAGCTTACAACTTTACTATAGCCTTCCATACTGACTTTCTTTTATCATTCATGATGTGGACATTTTTAACAATATTTTGTATATTCTACTTCAAATATGTCTCTTACTCTGGGATGCGTTGTTGTCAGCCGTCTGAAATTTGGTTGGAAATGTATTTGTCAGAAAATTAATTTTTTATTACTGTCGTATTTGCAAATAGTGGCTGTAGTCATTAATGGATGAGTGGTTATGCATGTAAAGCTGACTTTTATCCCGTTTTGTAGATGAGAGTCTTCAGCCATACTGCCCACCCGGCTTTCTGGGTCCTGCCAGCTCTGTGAGCCGTGGACCCCGCCAACGCGCTGGCCCAGATGCCCTGGGGGCGGGCCTCCAGGGAGCCAATGAGGAGCTTCAACACTTCCGGGATCTCTGTGAGTCTGCAGTGACTTTTTCAGTGCTTAGCTAACACCAGTATCCATTTGAAAGTTGCACTTTTTTTGGGTCACTTGTGCGCCCCCCTTTTGTAGTCAAACCCATTACGAGCCTGAGGCTTTCATTGCTGAAGCCCCAAATGAATAAAAATAAGCCCCAAATTATTTGTTAAGCTCTAATGTTTTAACAACCATACTTTCTTCCATACATCGCAACAGTCCTGCATTTCCCAGAACCATCCTAGTGATTCAGTCATCATAACTTTACAGAGTAATGATTCTGTCTGATGACCTTTGGATAGATTAGGTCTTGGGCTAATATATACAATATACAATATAGTGTAGTTTTCTATATCCAAATTAAATCCTTTAACTATGCATGGAAAATGTTATCGTTCATGTGTCTGAATACTCCAAATGTGTTAGGTGCATCAATTAATTTTATTATCTATGAATGTGGGTGTGTCCTGTGATGGGCAGGCATTCCATCTAAAGTGTTCTTTGCCTTGTGCTCTATGCTGCGCGCTTACCTTCCATGCTCACCTACATTTATAATTTATGTGGATTGTAAATATTGGTGGCCCCAGGACAGAGCCCTGAGGAACACTTCTGTTTAATTTGCCTCTGAAAGCCCTTTTTATTTGATATTCATTAGTGCATGTTTAATACAAGCACAGTTTCCTGGATTCCAGCCCCTTCTGTAGCACTCATATGGAACCTTGCTATAATTTTTTTTTGGAGAACAGTAAATGTATCGTGCTGTTTGACAGTCTATCTTTTTCTGTCCCATAGAGTAGCATCATGGCAATAACCCACGACCAAATCTTCACTGCCAGGACTTCTTGTTGCGAGGGGGAACTCTGGCAATCGGCTTATTGATGGAGCACTGACCGAACACGTAGCGGAGGAAAAGAACAGCAAGTGGACTGCTCTGTAACGGGAGTGTGACAGCTGCACATGCCCTGTAAAGACTCACGGACACACCACTCACAACATGGACTAAATGTTATACTTCTGTCCTCCTTATGGGAACTCCTGGTCCTGATGGCAGAAGTCAATTAATCTGTAAGCAAGGCAAATGAAGAGGGGAAAGACCTGCCGTTGTCCCTTGAGAGCAGAAGAGATTTTGTTTCTGTAAATATTTTTTAATTTGTTGCATCGCTATGCAAGCAAGTCTCCCTTTTTTAACACGCGATTTTGTTTCTGAATTGTTATTTGTACTGTGTAACCTGTTGATGGGCTGTGGTGAAACACTCCGGTACTTTATGTTCTTGTTCTTAAGTTAATTATGGAAAAATTTATTATCATTATTATTATTATGAACAAACACGATGGATCAATGTCGTTATTTTGCACGATTGTTTTTCGGCGATAAGCACAAATAGCCCACGGACACGAGGAAGCTGAGGGCCATATGAGGACGAAGAGGAGGACCGAGAGATGCATGCAGAGGACCTCCATGAGGTAAAAAATGATGGCAGGAATGGACCTCCAGGGGGCACAAGGAGGAGGTGCTGGTGACTCCCATCATCTGTAAGTGGGGGGAAATGCCCATAGTGATTGTTTTGGGGGGGGGGGGGTTTCAGAGCTGCTTATTTTACAGGCACCTGAACGAGAGACTTAATCTGTACTTAAAATAAATATGATGGTGAACAGGGGTGGGCAGCATAAGAGGGTCCATAATTCATAGAGTGGTTAGAACCTTATCGTTAGCCAATGATATGTTTTGAGCTGATGAGTGACAGAGGAAGCGACAGTCTGGGGGCCAATCAGCTTTCAGTTCGGGCCAAGTGTGCCCGCGGACGTGCCGCTGTACACACCTGCTGGTGAAGCGCTTCTAAGTGGGTTCACATAGAGATAAATAAGTGAGAGTTGTATGGTGATGAGGGAAGATGCTTTGACTATTTCGTCATGTTCCGAGGAAGAAAAGGAATTATGCCGGGGGGCGGGGGGGGGGGGATCCCACTGATCTCCTAAACTGTAGCCATGGCAATACCAGAATTGTAAATATCAGGTCCAGAAAGTATAAATCCAGTCCAAGGTTTAGTTTCAACCAACCAGTTGAGTCACACTCACAACTGAACTGGTACTCAACTGGTCCGTTGAAACTAAATTTTCGACGGGATTAGTGCTTTCTGGACCTGATATGTATGCCAATATTTATGCCATAACAAAAAACAACAAAAAATTCAGGCTTGTTGTCAGACAGGAATGAGTTGCAGTGTGGTCCTGGTGATGGGAGGATGGGAGTGGTGCTCCGGGGCTCCTCCTGCTGGTTGCTCTGGGAACTGCCAGGTGCATCCACTTGTGCCCAGGTGAAGCTGGGCTCCTCATGTTCATCAACCTGATCTTCATAGGTGTATCTACACCACCTCACTGTAAGCTTGTACCTTTATATTTGTGTTTTACCCACCCACCGCCTGACCCACCCCCTACCCCATGCCATGTCCTGCCTCCGGAGATACAGGCAATTGCAGTATGAATATTTTTCAACCTACAATGCAAATAAACGTGTGTGTGAAACCCAGTGTGCCCATCCGTGTCTGTGGCGTGGCTTTGAATAATGAACTCCGCCCCTCAAACTGAGCGAGGGCCACTCACGATGCTCCCTCCTGAATGGTACCGCCCACAACCCATGCTCCCTAATCCTGATTGGCTGCCCATGCAATCCCTGTCACATTCCATCAACCAGACAGGAGCTGATATCGGCATGCCGTGCGATTCTCTGTTAGTGGACGATTCAGCCGGAAAGATGGTAGCCATTAGCGTTGGATCATTTCTGTAACTCTAGCAATTTGAATGTGACGCCTGATCGGATGCAAGCCATTTTTAAACCTCCAGGCAGGATTTTTGGTTGATGCTTATTGCTAATTAGCAGTTTTATTGCTAATTGTATATTTGTGGGGACCGTCCCTTCATTTTTATGGGCAAAACCCTAATCCCAACAATGACTCCCTTAACCCCAACACAGCCCTAACCTAAACCATACATAACACAACATGCTTGGCGTTTTTAGTTTTTTGATTGCAGTCACAGATTTTTATAAATTTGAGTTTCCCCTTGTGAAGACCGAAAAGGTGGTCCCCACAACGTCAGTATAACAGTTTTTTTATCACAATGTGGAGACATTTTGTTGTCATGCTGTAATATATACATGACCACGCAAACACACACGCACACACACATATCTAATTACCTGGCAGACAGTTTTATCCAGACTCATTTACAATGCTCACAATATGTACTTATAATCCTTCAGGCTGTTATCCAGAAAAGTTTCTTAAACAAAACTCTAACTGCAGTGTCTCTCCGATAATGTGAAGATTCAGCCGTAGTCCGAGCCACTGCATGCCCAAGGCTAATTTGTGGCAAAGCAGGCAGCGAGGAGTATTATTATCTCAGAAAAAGATTAATATTTGGTTGTGTAATATTGCACAATTTGAGAAAAGTATAAACACTGAGCCGGATAACTAATGTGTAATATCTATGGATGACATCGACCTCCCCTTTAATTAATGGGGAGGGGCTAATTAATTGGGGAGGATTTTTCTGAGTTGAATAATGTGCTGATAATGGTTTTTGGAGGGACTCTCTCCCGTGCTCCCGGCCTGAAGGCTCAGTCCATCTTCATCACCTCCTAATCGCTCTGCCCTTGCCCGGTGCGACCTCGTTAATGAGGGACCGCCCTGAGAAACAAGGCGTGGCCCCTTCGAATTAATTACCTCATTAATTGAACGTTCCGTATTTGTGCCTGATAGGGGTTTGGACATTAACCTTTTAGACAGAAAAAACAAGAGAAAATACAGAATTTCAGACTTCTGAATTCAGAATTTCTGGTTCATTTTCCGTCACGATGGTAGGTTTTTTGACGTGACATGACCCTCCCTCTGTTACAGCCAAGGGGGCACGCTTACATTCATGTCATTTTCTTATCCATGGCTTCTGATTTGGCTGCACCCACCCAATAATTGCCATCCAATCGGAAGCCCTTGCCAATGACTGACAGGTTTTCAACCAGGCCATCGATTCTGGTGGATAACTTTGGTGAAAGGCCCAGCTGTCTGTCAAGGACTCTTCATGTGTCCATTTGGCAAAATAAAAATATACATAAATAAACCAGGCGGAAACATCAAGTGAGAAAGATCAGATGAGGGAAAAAGGCGCGAGCAGATGGGTAAAAACACACACTGCGCTCACACTCGCAAGGGGAGGCCTAGCCAGACACACACGCATCTAACCGTCAGCCTCGTTCCATTTTTGTCCTGCATGCTCGCATAGCTATTAGACTTCATCTGTTTCCTGGGGAAAATTAGCAGCCCCCGCGGATAACCGACACGAGTGGGCTGTGGAAACCCTTCCAGACAGCCTCATCCAGCTGCAGCTTTAGTTAGTATCACACTGAAGCTTGATTACTGTTATTTAAAAGACTAGGCGAGGCTCGAGGGATTCTGGAAGTCGCAATGAAATCCTCCCATGCTTTAGCAGATGCAAAAAATGGAGACAGGTTCCTAGCACACCTCAGGAGCAACGCAGACAAAACACATAAGCAAATTTTTCCTCTGTGCTTTTAGTCCGTGATAAATTGGTTTCCTGGTTCAGTGTTTACATTCCCGTGCATCTGTAAATGTAATTACCTTTATTTTTTAGCTTGTCATAAAGGTTCTTAAACCAGTATTAACAAAAGGTCAATGGTGGAACTTTCCTTGCCAGGAATCTCACACAGCTGTCAAAGAATATGGGTGCTGGACCTACCAGGAACACAGATGCAGTCACCAGTGAAAGCCTGCTGGGGAGTGAGTGACGCCTGTCCCCTGGATGATGACAAACCGGAGATAGCGCAGAGACAGAGAGGGAGGCAGCAGATTTCTCCTTTTTTTTTCTCGTGCTTAATTGAGTCAGGCGACAGAGAGCCGCAACTAGCAGGCAGGCTTAATCCTCGGCCGCAGCGTTTAATCGTGCCAGAGCACAGTGGGAGTGGGGCGCGCCAGGAAATGTTTAATCTTCCCGAGCTGCCGTTTAATTGTGTGGGGGGTAG
>JAODKM010000015.1:218677-232784 GCA_026780845.1 Petrocephalus sullivani | reverse complement strand
CCCACCGCCGCCCCCCCCCGCGCCGCGGCCACCACTACGCACAGCGCGGGGCTGGGGTGGGGAGGGGGGGGGGGGGGGGGGCGGGGGGGGGGGAAATCGATTTCTCAACCTCTGTTCCTTCCTTATCTTCTCTACCCACAATCTCCAACTCTCATTCCCTAAACGAGGAAGAGGCCTCACTTTTAATCCTCCCCCCATCTCTGTTTAGCCCCAGGAGCGGCGCTCCAAAATTACAAACCCAGACGCATATCTGGCCCAAAAGCCAACTCAGAGTTTACCCCGAGGAAACGACTCTCATCTCCTGGCCTCGCCTCTGAAGAGTCTTGTCCGTGAGGAGCAAAATGAACAGTGCAGGACCATGCTCATTGCAGTTCCTGACAACGCACACACACACACACACACATGGGTTGCCCATGGCCCCTGCTTCTCAATACGGGGCATTCCTTGACCTCTTCAACTGCCTCCAGGAAATATCGTTCTTATTGACGTATTGAGAAAACATGTTGCATTATATCAACGTGCAATTGTGCTTGTGGGCTAAACATAGCCAGTCTATGCCCTGCCTCTTGGTGTCCAAATGTTTCAGACAGCTTAAGTACACAATGTATTCCTGTAGCTCTTGACTGTGAGGGATGCACACAAAGAGAGGCCTGTGATTCCTCAGACTTAGTGACACAAAGACACAGCTACATCACCTTCACCACTGGGTGAATGGGGTCAAAGACGTGATCTACTCAGCACAACCCTAGCCATTTATTCATTGTCCTTCAGTGTCTTTGACCCTTTGTACTCTTTCATCCTTCCTCTTTTGGTACAAATTCCGTACACATGGAAGGCTGCAGAGAAGAAACTCAGTGACGCTGCTGTCTTCTGCTGTTTTCTGTGGGTGGGGGAGCACCAGAGAGCAGGTCTGTGAAGGGTTTGTGTGAAGCAGCAATGTTGTCTACGGGGAGCAAAATGAATCGGATCATCTGCTGACCTGCCACGTGATGCTGAAGGGGTTTGGTGTGATGCAGACCAGCAAATCGAGGCTTGGCAATAGAAGTTCCCCGCAATAAATCGGGGTTACAGACGACGAGATTGAGGGGAACCCAAGGCCACCGGCTTCCCATCTGATGAGGCTTCCGCCGGTGGACATCTAATAGAGCACTCCATCTAGCCCGCCGTCCTGCAGCGGCCTTCATTGTCCAGCCATGTGGAACTTCACTGCATTTCACACGCCATTCGTTTATCAGGCAAACTGCAAGTGGCAGCACTGCTGTAGGACGCCAGTATGAGGACATAAAAACAGCTCTTACGTCTGCACAACATGACTCCCTGAAATCCTTCTTGTCCTCCCATAACCAAGATGAGCCTTCAGTAGACACTTGTCAGGCCTGAAATATTGCGCTGCCTTGCCCGCCATACCGGCACAGCCCTACTTCTGTCTGCCATTCCACTACACAGACACTTCACAGATGATGATAGACCATGACAGGCGATTTAGACGGATTCCGTGCCCCCGCAGATAAACGACCGTCGCAAGTGTCCCTTTAATTTCCAGCTCTTTTTCCAAGAAAATTGACAGACTGAACACCGACGGGACGTTTGCATTATGAGTGATGCCCACTGGCCTGAAAGATGCACCATCTCCCATAGTCGATCATGGACACTAGCAGAGAGAGGGGGCTGATCTATTATTTTTCTCAGACTCTATAAGACATAAAGCCTATAATAGACAGAAAATGGGGGGGGGGCGCCTTTTCCATTATGACCTTCGGTTAGCAGCCCTGTCCCACTATAAGATCCCTGTAGACATAGAAATGCTGGTGAGATTTCAGCCTTTTTCTAAGGATATGAAATTTCATCTGCCCACCTTGTACTAAACCAAAAGAACCTACCGAGAATATCCCTTAACAAAAATATATTCTTTCCTAATGCTTAAGAATAAATTTGAAGAACAATGGAAAGTTTTTAAAAATTCCACACTGGCAGCTGACCCCTGTGTTTTGTTTTGTGAAGACACATCCTTCTAGAGTGAAGGTCTTCTTGGCAGTGGTTGATACTATGCTACATTAAACTAATTTCCCATTCCCAGGCAAACGGAATAAAACCACAAGGTTACAGGACCCCTGTGAAGGAGCGATGCCTCAGCGCACAGTGACAGATTGCATTTTCCATCAACAAAAGGACAGGAATACTACAGACATACTAAGCTACTAATAATCTCTGCTTTTTTATGGATTTATGCAGCTTTTTGCCATATTAACTAGCTTGAAGAGCAAATAAAACCGTTCCCAAGAATACAACGACCCTGCCTCCTGCATTCTTCAGCCAGCAGCCTACTGACACCTCACGGAAACCCCATGACGGTACGCTGACGTTTCCATCAACAAAGCAGGCCAGCTGTCCTGTGGGCGGAGACACGGCGGACAGCCCATCCATTCCTGTCGTCTCCCGGCGACAGCATCTCGTGACAGGCGCCGCGAATAATGGCGCCAACAGCGGGCCGCGTTTCCGTACACACCTGTGTACCCCAGCAAGTTGTCATCGTCGTCACGTTCTGGCGAGGGGGCTTGTGTGGTGTCCTCCCCCCGAGGCCTGTCCTGTCGGTCTGCATCTGTGACGGAAAAAAATAACAGAGAAAAGCCGCAGATGAGGACCGGGAATGATCCTGCCTCCTCACCCCAGGCTATCCCCAAGGCCCAACTACAGTCGCAGAGTAGCTCAGTACCCAAGCCCACTGCCCATCCATCTCTATAGGAGAAACCCTAATCCAAATCGCGACACCCGTAACCCCTACCCAGCCCTAACCTTAACCACAAGTAACCAAACAAAATACAAGACTTTAAAATTTTTTGATTGCCTTCGCAGATTTTTATAAAATAAAGTCTGAAGTAGTGAGGACTGAAAAAAGTGACCTCACTAGTAATGTTTTTTGAGGATTTGCTATAATTGTGTATAGCAAAACCTGTACACACACACTGCCTCCCCCCCACCCCTATCAATATTCATCTTGGAGTGGGAAAAATAATGAGTTACATTACTTAATCTCCACATTCCCGCATGTCGCTACACAAACTGGACGGCGGCAGAGTGGCAGTGCTTGATTATCTCGTGGCAGATGGCATTCGGTGATGAGGGGACTGTGGAGGGAATCACGTAGCCTAACAGGTCCGAGGTAAACACCAACTTCTGAGGCTTCCTACAACTACGGGGAAGCACGGGACCTGCTCTCCAGTTTCGCTGAGACGCTGAAAACTAAACAGCGCTGGGGCTTTGTGCTGCTCCCAAATGTTTGTTAGCCCCCAGACACCGGAGCACAATGCTGCTTTCTTTGTTTTACAATGCTAATGTGCACCTGTTCGCTAGGTATTCAGCAACGTGCAGGAATTTAAAAACTCGAAATGCAGACTGCAAATGCTCGCCGGGGACACATGCAGCACTCGATTTATTCCCCACGGATGCCTTTTACCTGTCTGCATAATCAGACAGATTTTTTTTTCTTCTGTGGCAATGGTCAGCTTCCATATCCCTGTGATGTCAGGCTTGAATCGTGTCCCAGTCTGAGTTATAGGACTACTCTTCGGGATGGTTGTCATGGAAATAGTTTTCTTTCAGGTTCTATTTGATCCAAGTCCCGAAGATGCTGATTTGCAGTGGAGGCATGGCGAGATCGAATGGGACCCGTGCGGTCCTCAGCTGCAGGATAATTAGATCGAGGTGAAATTGCTAGCTGGCAAACCCACATCCAACAATGAAAACCACCATGTCTGTAAAAGCAGATAAGGAGCAGTCGTTTCTTGATTAGAAGCTTCTAGAGTAAACACACATGTAAGCTGGAGAAGGTTTGAAGATTTACTAGGATGTTTTTTGTTGGGACAAAGGGAAGGACTCTGGACTCTGGGCCTCTGGACTTCTGTCTGAGTTCACAGCTCCTGTGTAGGCCTCTTATTGTACTTACGGTCTCTCTCTTTACCTTCCTTTTAGGATCAGCCCAGCCTCTTCCTCGCTTGCTTGCACTGATTTTTTTTCACAATGCCAGAAAAGAAAGATATGGCAAATGCGCGCTCTGGTTTCTGCGTTGCGAAAGCCTCGGAATACCTTAACTCTGGATGCGGGACAGATAGCAGGGGCAACACTAGAGATTTTGGGCCCCATGAAAGTATGTTAATTAGGCCCCCAACCCAGACCAATTTAATAATGTTCCAAAAATGTTAGGGGCCAACCATCTGAACAAAGCTACAGATACTGCTAACAGGCTGCAGGGCAAAGGGAAACAATCAGCAGAATTTTACAGAAGAAGACCTGTCTATTAAGTTACAGTGAGAGGAATGTACAGAGAGCACATTCTCCTGTTCCGTATCAGGGCCTTTTCAGTCATGATTGGTAGTTATCTGTATCTAACCAGCAACTATTCAGCACAGCACATACACAAACATTTACAGATACACACACAAAGCAGACAGAGAATGAATGGCAGTCACTTCTTGCATGCATAATATGCATTACTTGGGGATCACGTGACAATGATTCTCATTGACTCTGCCTAGTGTCAGTCAAGTCGGCAGTCTGAGTCCCCTCCCTCCTTTGCATACTCCAGGGAGCTGGGATGCATGTGAGAAGCTGCATTTAACACACCAAACAGACTACAGAGCACACATTACAGGAGTAATGCACAGGATTTCTAAGGAAACATAGGAGACAATTAATTACTGATGCAAGCCTCTTTGTTTATTATAGTAAGAAGTCCCCAGACTTTAATTAAATGGCCTCTGAACAGCAGCTGTCTGCAGTGCTATCCATGCCCTCCCTGTCTGTCCTTTTTAAGCTCCTATCCAATCCTTCTCGGCAGCCTTTGCCCAAAGGTACCTTCCGATTTCAGCAGTACACGCACAGCTCATTAAGCCAGACTCGTTAGGTACAGGGTTCCCCCAAAACGGCTAGAGGAGAGGCTTAAAACGGACGTGTCGAGATTAGATTTCTCGTCTGCGATGCTCGCTGGCTCATGCGGGATCAGGCATTCATTCAAGAATCGGCCAAATTTGCTCACAGACGCGACGAGCATCGCCGGGTGTCTGTGACAGCACCGGGTGAACTCTGCATCACACCCGTTTAGAAAGACTGTCATCGGCTCCATGGCTGTGGCAACAGGAAAAAGGGCATGAACCGGCAGCATATAAAAATAGATATGTAATATAAACATAATATTATCCATCTTCTAACTGTTTATGCCTGCTAGAGTCACAGTGGGGGCTGGAGTCTATATATAACTAAATAGGTACAATAAAATATATTTCATATAGATAGTAGCATTATTTGTTGTTGTATGTCAAAAAATGCATGCCATCCATCCACATTCCAGCTGCTCATCCCGTGGGTGGTCATGGTGAGTTTGAGCTTATCCCAGGCAGACAGGGCATCAGGCAGGGGACGAGCTGGACTAATGTCAGTCCATTACAGGACAAATAAACACACACACACAGAGCCAAGCATTATGGGTAAATTAAAGATTACATTCTTTTGTCTTAATAGCAGTAACACAAAAGACAAAGGCTTTCAGTGTGTAAGTTATAGCAGCCTCTAGTGGTCATGCACGGAATGACAAGAAAACCAGCTATAATAAAGTAACTTCTTTCACCGTGCTTCTTTCTAATAGTGAATATGTGAGCATGTTTTCTCCTAGCTTTGTGATGTCATTTCCCCACATAAAATTAAAATGCTGTGAGAGTATGTGTTCAATAAGTTAATGCTTTTAATTTCTTTTTTAATAAATTTGTAAGACCCATATTTTCTTTTGTGAATGAATCAGTGTGTCACACATACATGCATGTTGGCTTTAAGTCAGCATTAGAGATGGCCCACTTCACAGCCACACTAGAAGCGATGTTCTACTGTCTGCCACAAGGGGGCACTGCATCCTCACGCTGCCCAGTACATTGGGCACCAGTCCGAGGGCAGAGGTTCCATGGGACTAATTACCGAGTCCCTCGTCGGAGACAAAATGCTAATGATTGACACAGTTTGTTTCCTAAACGATCCTGACGACGACACCCTCCCCGCTGAGTGTCTCCGGACTCGACTTAATTGTGTGAAACAGCGAGAGCCGCCACACGGGGCCCGAGCGGACCCGAGGAGCCGCAGGGCTCCAGGCCACCGTGCTGCCTTCACAGATATCGGCCAGACAGGAGGATGGGGCTGCAGAGGCCCCGAGGTTCTCCTTGAACAGTCCCTGGGTGATGCGAATACGTTTTTAGAAACCACCAGCCCCTTCAGCCATACCACCATTCTAGTTAGTTTGCTTTAACTGCTGTTTTTTATCTTAAAAAAAACAAACCTGGGGAACAGGGCACACTGGGGAACAGGGCAGCGAGCTGGAACAGCCCTTCCTCCCCTCCATTCACCTGTCACAGGAGCGGGACCCCCAAAGCTCATGTGGGTCATACCCTGGGAGCAGGGCAAGCTGCTAACCAGTTGTGCAGGTGAGACCCAGGTGCATTTTGGGTATTACCTGGTTTGGAGAAGCTGAAAATCACCGTGACAGATGGAGTCGTACCAGTCGGGCACTGTGCATTTAACAACATCAGCCTAGGCAAAATATTGGATCAAAGAGAAGGGGGGGGGAGCAGGTACAGAGGCAGACTGAGGCAAGCCAGGAGACTCCCCCCCCCACACACACCATCCCTTAGAGCTGTATGCAAATCCAGCGTTAAATTAAAATTTTCTAATCCCTTTAATCAGAAACAAGGGAATAGAGCCAGCTGGTGGAAAGCAATGTAAATGAGGGGGTCTTATTGAATTGCGGTGTATTCCAAAGTGTGTTTTTGCTGGAGGGACACAGCGAGATGTGGGGGTGCAGTGTGTGCGTCTGTGTGTGTGAATATTTGCACACCAGACCATTAGTCCCATCAGGGACGGCAGGGTTGGGAGGGGGGGTGTGTGTCGTCATGCCAACGGGAGACAGGGGTGAGGGCTGAAAGAGCACAGATGGCGGGTGGGTCCCTGTCCACATCCCATTGGCTGGTGGAAGCACATCATATGTCAATCAAAAGCCACTGCTTCAAAGTCCCACCCCCCCCAAGCCTGAAGCGCCTGGAGCAGGCTTAGCTGGAGTCCAGTAGGCTTGTGGTGGTGATTCAGTTTATTTCACAAAGCCTAACAAATGCATGGCTTCACACACCATTGTCCTAATAATGACAGTGAAGTAGGGATCCATAGACTGGGGGACTGTAATCACATTCCTGCTATGCCTGTGTCCCGCCCTGTTGCGTATATGCCTGTAGTTACACCTGAAAAACCAGTGGAGGTGATCTACTGCCTGGTAAGCTTGGGGGCTGGCAAGCGGACACGGCAGCTAACTGCAAACAGACTGATGGACATCAGTGAGAACCACACAGCCGCTCCCAGAATGCACCACTGCTCCTCGCCCATGATGCCTCAGGAGCATGCACAGCTGACCCGCATTGGGGTCAACCAATGGGTGAGGAGCAAAGAGGGGTGGAGAGCAACATGGGGGAAACCAAAATGAGCGTAAAATCGGGGGGCAATGGAAGGAACAGGCCAGAGCAGCCGTGATGCTTATATACATGCACAAAATAAACAAACACACACAGTGGCCCTATCCCAAAGGAACCGCACACTCTGTCCCACACACACTCACACCCACTCTACACGTATTCTGATCACATGGACACACTCTCTCACACCGGCGCTGTCAGACACAGACACGTGTGGCACACGCATACATCCCACTGACGCAGTTTAACGATCCATTTTAACACCCTGGCAGGCGAAGTGAGTTCTGGAACTGGAGAACCAGAGGTGTGACTGCATTCCAGGAGGTGCAGTCTCGGCCAAAACTCATCCCGCCCGAAGATGGGGGATCCCAAACAAAATCTATGGCCGCAAGTACCGGAATACGCCCTTTCACACTGCTCACACACACATATTTGTATTTATGGAGACCGTCCATTCATTTCTATGGGAAAAATCCTAATCCCAACCGTAACCCCTGACCCAGCCCTAACCTTAACCACAAGTAACCAAACAAAATACAGGACTTTTGGCATTTTTATGTTTTTGATTGCAGTGACAGATTTCTATTAATTGGAGCTTCCCCTTGTAGGTACCAAAAAAATATCCAGGTTTTATCACGATTGTGATATGTAATTGTGAATGTATATATACATGACCGCACACACGCAGACTCACACCAAACCACATACACACACATACATTCGCACATACACCCACACTGCGACATGCAGAGGCGTGCGGACGGCCCGATGCTCACGGTTCGACCCCGTCCCCAACGTCTTGGAAACGAGCACCTGTAAGACGCCGCAAATTAACACGTACATGGCACACGCGTGTGACACCCTTCGTGGGCTCCTCGCGGCAGCCACATGCTTCCTGGCCGATTCTCACCCCGGCTCCGAGCCACGAACGCCGTCGCCATGGAAAAGGCATGTTTGCGAGATAGCTGCCTCGTGCAAACCCGTCTGGTGAGATGATGCTAAGCAGCCCCATGTGAGTTTAAAATCCTGTGTAACTGCTATAGGACCCCCCCCCCCAAGTGTGTATCAGACACACACCCCCCACTGCTATCATATTCCTCATACTTGTCTCATCCTGCCAGGTTCTGGGCTCATTATCACTGATAAGTGTTCAGATTCGGCGAGACCCAGGTATGGCATCCATCGCATTTAGAAATGCGACCTTCTGGGCGCAGCTGCAGCGCATACTGCGCGCCCATTCCGGGAAAACGGCGCGCCGAGGGGCCCCTGGTCCCCGTCGGAGATGCGCAGAGCTCCCACGCCCGCTCGTTATCGCCGTCCCCACTCGTTAAGGTCGCATTACTTCACGAGCCGTGAACCCGTGCAGCGGCTCCCCTGTCGGTGGACCCGCTGCGCTAAATCAGACTGACTGAGCGGCAGCGGCGGCCGCAGGACTAAATCACCATGACGGCTGAATGGCCTCATGCCACCACCAGGCCTAATTGGTTAGTTTGAGGCCGGCTCCTGGGATAGGTGATCGCTGTTCTCCACCCCCCCACATCCGTCCCCACCTCATTCCTTTAGCTTATTAGCCGAGGGCGGGGGGATCTGTGTTTATGGTGGTGGTGGGGGGGGTCTACCAACCTGCTGAATTTTGATTTTCACTAGATTTTACACTAATGGGGAAAAAAAGCGTGAGAAACAGAACAAAATGAAGCGAGTGGGTATCGGCGCGCTGCCTCATTAAAACCGAGCTGTGGATTTAACATTTAACATTCTAATACCCAGCCGCCTGTCCGCCGCGCTGCTCCCAGCACTCACGCTCAGACACCCACCGGCTTCAGTCTCCCTGTCATCTAATGCCGAGGCTGTGCGGTGCTCAGGAGGAAACACCGGCAAGGGCCGTCTGCCTAACCTGGGGCGGGAAGACGGCTGAATTCAGCAATGAGAAAGGAAGGATAGAAAGATGAGGAGTGCTACCTCCGGCGGCAGTGCAGTGCAGATAAAAGGCCGCATTCCCCAACACTGTCCATCTCGCTTTCCACGCCTTCATCACCAAATTCATCTACCTACCACTGGCTTTTCTCCATCTCCTCCTCCTTCCAACCCCTAAGGCTCAAGGGTCAGAGGTCATTGGTCACCCCAGTGGGGGCCTGTCCTGCCAGAAGACCCATCAGTGCAGTTATAGAGGGGGTTGGGGCCCAAGCGGCATGCTGATTGGTTTATCGCAGCCCGGGACACACCCTTTAGGGAACATATGCCTTGCTTAAGACTTCAGGGGGGCGCTTGGGACAGGCGACTCCCCCCCCACCCCCCATGCTACTAATCTGGGCTTTTTAGCATCTATGTCGCGTGAAAACAGATTCACTCCGGAAGAAGAGGAGACCCTCGAATCCCAAATCCCATGCCACCGTCTTATCACAGACATGGACAAGCCCTAATCTCCACAGAGCAGGGACTGGGAAGCAGAGTAACGGATGGGTAATCGATGTGGAGGCTGTTACACCCGCCCCGGGGAGAGGAAGGAGTCACTCAGAGCGTGCAGACAGGTGCTGTGGAGTGTGCTGTGCTGGAATGGTGCGGACGGACTGATTCAGGGCCATTGTGCCGGACCTTGCAAGGCACAGCATGTACATGTGCACGTGTGTTTGTATGTATTGTGAGTGTGTGTATTGTGTGTGCATGTCTCATGTGTTGTACGTGTATTGTGTGTGTGTGTGTGCTGTATGTGTGTATTGAATGTCTGTTGCAAGTGTGTCTTGTGTGTGTGTGTGTGTTGTATGTGCAGTTGCATGTATTGTCTGTGTTGTATGTGTGTATTGTGTGTCTGTGTAAATGTGTGAGTGTGTGTGTGTGTGTGTGTGTGTGTGCACAGACAGAGCTTGCACTGTCACGTCCGTCAACACAGACTGAGACAGATGACCCAGCACGCTGCGGTCAGTCTGATCGTTAGGGGTGAGCCACACATGTCCCTTGCTACCCAACACTGATCCAGGCCGATCAAACCAATGCTGGTCAGTCAGCAAATCGATGTCCAGCCTTTGGCAGTTCTCCCCCCAATGTCTTTTGGCCCCCCAGTGGTCAGTCAGAGTCATTAGTCTATCACATAATGAGGACGGCGGGGGCACGTTGCTTTATGTGTTTCAGTTTCAGCGGGAATGTGTTTGTGAACAGTGTGTCCATATTTAATGACATCCCTAGGTAAAGACGTGACTAAAAGTTACTCAATGCAATCTACTCAATCTATTGGGGGGGGGGGGGGGATGGTCTCACATTCTCAGAGAAGGAGAGACCTACACTGGGGTAGAGGCAGAAACCAATGGGGAGAGAGAGAAACTCTACAGGACAGACCTACACTTGGCGAGAGGTAGAAACCGATGAGGAGTGAGAGAAACTCTACAGGAGAGACCTACACTGGGTGAGAGGTAGAAACCGATGGGGAGTGAGAGAAACTCTACAGGAGAGACCTACACTGGGCGAGAGGTAGAAACCGATGGGGAGAGAGAGAAACTCTACAGGAGAGACCTACACTGGGCGAGAGGTAGAAACCGATGGGGAGAGAGAGAAACTCTACAGGAGAGACCTACACTGGGCGAGAGGTAGAAACCGATGGGAAGAGGGAGAAACTCTACAGGAGAGACCTACACTGGGCGAGAGGTAGAAACCGATGGGGAGAGAGAGAGGCTCTGCAGGGGAGACATGGGGAGTTCAGGAGGAAAATGTGTACTGGAAAGTAACAGTGCTCCTCTAAATAAAGATAATAACGAATAGAATGAATCACGTAGGCGAGAAACAGGTGGATGCTTTTTCTTCTAAAAAGCCATCACTTCTTCTGTTGACTCTCACTCTCTCTCTCTCTCTCTCTGTCTCTCACTTGCTCACTGAGAAATTATGGGCTGCTGGCCGGGCCAGGCCCACTGTTGCTCATTACCTACCAACACACACGCAGACACACACACGCAGACACACACACGCACACACACACACACACACACACGCACACACAGCGAGCATCAATATTTCATACGTCGAGTTGGGGAGGGGGTGGAAGTGGGGGGGGCATGCGAATCTGAAGAAATAGAGGGAGGGAGGAAGGGAGGAAGGAAGAGAGGGAGGAAGGGAGAGAGAAAAGGTGCCACATTTGTTTTAAGACGCTGTCTTTCATAGGCTTACCTACACATTACCTACACATTATTATCTAATATAAATAAATATAGCATTTATTACTCCACACCGTTACTGCATTTATTATTAGGGGAAATATTCTTTTCATCTTACCTAGTGAATATACAAGACGTGAATTCTTAGGGGGTTCTGAGGCACGCGGCTGCTGTAGCTAATTTTTGCTGTAGCTAATTGTGGTTAATTGATCTGATATAACTCACTGTTCATGTGGAAGTCTGCAAACAGAATCTCCGGCATGTCAATCCACAAAAGGCCGTCAGGTGAAACACGGTCACAGGAGGGCGGGCGTACCGCATACACCATGACACAGAGTCTGAAATACTGATACATGCTCATGGAGAGACAGACAGACATACAGATATAAATAACACATCCAGGCACAGACCCGGGCAGCCTCCTCATTAATCCCTGGCCCTGGGGAAGGGCGCAGGCGGTGATCGGGGTGGGGGCTCCCCTGCCCCTCATGGTAATTAAGTGACTGTCGCGCGAACCGTGAGCATAGCCGCCAGCCTCGGGGCTGGGACGTACCCAGCAATCGAATGCAGGCAGAGGGAGGACCTCTGCGGCGGCCCTGTGTAGAAGGAGGGCGGTCTGACGGGCACCAGGACGGACGGCCTGGGTCCTCACAGGGACAAAGGAGGACTTCTGTGGCTGCCCTGTGTAGAAGGAGGGTGGTCTAACGGCACTAGGATAGACGGCCTGGGTCCTCACAGGGACGAAGGAGTGTGGCCTAGTGTAGAAGAAGGGCGGTCTGACAGGCACCAGGATGGGCGCCCTGGGACCTCACAGGGACGAAGGACTGTGGCCCTGCGTAGAAGGAGGGCGGTCTGACGGGCACCACAACGGACAGACTGGGTCCACCCAGGAAAGAAGGAGGACCTCTGAAGCGGCCCTGTGTAGAAGGAGAGTGGTCTGACAGGCACTAGGATGGACGGCTTGGGTCCTCACAGGGGCAATGGGGGACCAGTTTAGTCAAGGAATGGGTGATTCACGTTTTTAAACATCGAGTTAAACATCAAAACATCAAAACTGACACTTTACATCACAACATCAGTAAATCCTAGTCTTTGCCAAGTAATATGAAACAAAAAAATATACTACTAGGCTTGATAAATGACCCCCTCAAACCTATTCACCACCCCCAGTCACCTCCACAACAAAGCAGGTAAAAAAGGCAATTTGAAGACAGCACTGTACTTCTCATCCGGTTGAGCTTGTACCAAAAAAGGTGGTGATGTCACTTCAGTCATACTGAATTGGTTGGGATTTGAAAGGACCCACATTGACAAAACCCATAAAAACTAAAATTGGCAGCAGGACAATTTTCCTCCAGCACTTGTGGGTGGAACAGCAGTGGAATGGAAGCGATGTGTCAAACTATGGGATGGAAATACAGGTTGCTGTCCTATACCCTGAAGTCATGCTGACATTAAGGGCAGCTAACATTAGCCACACCAGTGTCACAGTATATTTAAAACAGCAAGTACTTGCCCTCTTTTGAAGTAATTACAAATTATCTATCTATCTATCTATCTATCCATCCATCTATCTATCTATCTATCTATCTATCTAGTCTGTCTGTCTGTCTTCTGAATCTTCCACAAAGCTGAGGTTTGGTTTTTTTGGCCATATTGCCCACCCCTGGCCTAGTCCTACCACGGAGAAGCCTGATATTGCCGGCGTGGAGGCACGGTGATGGTGGCAGACAGACATCGCTGCTGAGCGCGTAATGAGGTAACAGATTGCCCTCCCGCACGTAACACAGATCCCAAGCCCAGACTCGCGTGCTCTCACACCGCACGCTGACCCCACGCGAGCCGATTGGTCGGAGACCGCCGCGCTGTCATACTCCCGACCGGGCATCGTCCAGGGGATCGTCACTGCAGACCACGTGGCTCACGGGCGGTTGGCCCAAACGAGCAGGAGTGTCCTTGTGCCGTCGTGCCGATGATGGTGTCCGGGGCCCGTGCCTCCGATGCATGTAATGCAGCTCGCTGCAGTAATCCTTTGTTGCCATGGTGAGAAAGTCACCCTCAGAGTAGTCATCCAGCACAGGCTTGGACCAGGACTCCTCACGCTGAAATTTTTTTCAGTAAACCAAACCAGGAAAGGCTGGGAGAGGGGTGGTAAAATAAACCTGAAATAAACCTCCCCCATCACCAAAACCATTATGGCCCCCTGCTATTGTCTGGGGAGGTGGGTCCGTCGGCAGGCGGCCTCATTGTAATTCTCTGCTTTAATACCGTTATAGCAATAATACCTAATTAACATGGGGAATCCGGGCAGACAGACTGTTATAATAGAAATCACTGCTTCACTCTCAATTTATGAGGCTCACTTAATAACCCCCCCCCCCCCCCCCCCCCCCCCCCCCCCCCCCCCCCGCCTCCGCACCGCCTCTCCCCCCCCACCCCCCTCCCCCCACTCCGCACGCCCCTCCCCCCCCC
>JAODKM010000015.1:177459-188666 GCA_026780845.1 Petrocephalus sullivani | reverse complement strand
ACCCACCACCAATCTAGAAAACACAATAAGCTCAGGGGGGTGGGGTTGGGGGTACAGAAGTAAGAGGGAAAGAGGAAGGGTGGTTGATGGGGGGGGGGGGGGGGGGGGGGAGGGTGTGGTCTCATCATGGGGCTGTCGATTGGCAGGAAGTTGAAATAAACGACCACCTAGCCACTTTCCCTCTGCACAGCACTGGGAACAACAGCACCCTCCCTCCATGCATCCCCTCTCTCTCTTTTATCTGGCTGAACCACCTTGACCTGTAAGAAAAGGACAGATGCACTGATTCATAAACACAGCAAGGGAAAGGTACAGCAGGGGCAGTGCGCGGAGGGGACAGACTGACAGGAAGACAGTAGGCCAAATGGATAGTAAACGCCCTGACCCACAGACACATGGCCTGCAAAAAAAGGCATCCATACAGACACACCTGACAGAGAGACGAACACGAGGACAGGGGATACGAGCAGACTGACATACGACGGATCAGCCAGATGCTATCATCTGTGTAAGCCCCTCAGCCACATTACAGCTAATTGATGCTATCTCTCCCGAAACAGCCTGAAAATCTGTATTGATCACCGTCTTAAGCGGGCCAATCTGCGGCCCCAAACTCCTTTATTACGCTGCAATCAATGCCCACTCCACACATCTCAATGGAACAAAAAAAAACGTACAAATCCTACCACACAGACTGTGTTGACGGATCGCTTGCGAAAGCATTTTAAAGATTTATTTTGTAATATTTTATTTCAAAATATATGAAAGACAGTTGAAATGATATTTTTGCAATTCATATTAACCTGTTCTTTTTCTCTGCCTGGGTGTCATTGTGCATTATAAATGCACGCTTATATTAGTGAACAGCACGCACTGTTCTTATTTGACTCAGTCTTGTATAATCATATTTACGTTATCCTACAACAATGTGTACTGGTTGCCATGTTTAACAAAGACCATAAAGACTGAGTGCCGGATAAGTGATATGGAAGATGGATGGAGGGATAGATAGGTGTTCAACAAAGAGTTCTATTCCTGTATTTTATTTGGGGGAAAAAAGCCAGACAGCATGTGCAGACATAAAGAGAAAGAGGAAGGCAGGCAGCGAGAGGGAGGGACAGATACAGGGGCCGCGCTTCCATGGATACCGTAAACGAGGAGGCCTGCTTCATGCCAGTCTGCCCATTCGCATCTGAAGGGGCACCAGAGGGCCGGGTGGGGTGGGGTTTCCATGGTAACCACAGTGAAATACAGAGGAAACGCCAGGTGGAGGGTGTGGCCTACGAGCGTCTCACCACAGCTGTACTGGGGCCACCCCCATTCCAGGCCACAGCTGCTGAGAAAGCCCTGTCATCCTCCATCAAACCCTGGGCCAGTCTGCAGACGCCGCGAGGCGGCACGGCCCAGACAGCAGGGACTGTCAGCTTGCTAAAAACCTGTTACCCTCATTCTGCTAGGCCCGGATTGCACTGCACACATCTGGTCTAAAAAAACAACATAAATAGTAAATATGTTTAAAGGCAGAAGAGATGGCGCATGCCTTCTAGACGGGCGTGTTTGGAAGTGGCGCAGAAACACCCACACAGTTACTTCAGAGCCGAGGATTAGGACGGAGGCGGATAGCAAGACTGGCTGCTTGAAGAGGGAGATCACACCCAGCATCGTGGAGACATCCAGCCCTCACACATATTCAGCGGCTGTTTTCTGTTCCATGCCTATTGGGCCGTATCTCTATTAAAGGCCAGGCAGACCCGGAGGGGGGACACACACACACATGTCATTCAGCCCGACTGCGCCCAGAGCCGCTGCTAGACTGAAGAATAAGTTCAAATAAACCCCTCGCTTTCTCTCCATCTTATTTTGGTCTATTTCAGTTCTGCGGGCGTGACATGGGGACAGCAACGCAGCCGGCGGAGCCGTCAAACGCGCCGTAATTCCGCGGGACAAGGCGAACAATCAAGGCGCGGATAAAACAAGGCGCGGATGTGACATCGCTCCATTAAAAAACAAGCACCTCCCGATTCTCACACTCTCCCCCAATTTCCAAATCAAATCTGTGTTTCTTTTTTTAAGCTGCAGGCAGCACGTCGCTCCTCAATCGCGGAATTAAAAAAATATTACTTCAAAGCGGTAAACGGCAGCTTCTGCAAATTACAGCCAGTTAGCTCCTGACAGTAATTCTCAGGGATGACATCGCCTCGCTAAGGCTCCTTTCGGTAGCAGACAGCCCGCGCCTCCTCCGGTGCCCCACGCCGCCCGCCCGGCTCCCGAGGCGCGCTCCCGCCACGCCGCTCCCGAGGCGCGCTCTAACCACGCGTGAACTCCGCCCCCGAGGCGCGCTCTAACCACGCGTGAACTCCTCTCCCGAGGCGCGCTCCCGCCACGCCGCTCCCGATCGAGGCGCGCTCTAACCACGCGTGAACGCCGCTCCCGAGGCGCACTCCTGCCACGCCGCCCCCGAGGCGCGCTCTCATCGCGCGCTCCCGCCACGCCGCTCCCGAGGCGCACCCTAACCACGCGTGAACTCCTCTCCCGAGGCGCGCTCCCGCCACGCCGCTCCCGAGGCGCGCTCTAACCACGCGTGACCGCTGCCCTGCCTCTAGGGTTGCCACATCTCATGCAGAATAATACAGGATGCCCACCAACGTGGGGCTTCGCCACAACCACTATGTGCCAAGTGACGCACCAGCGGCGCTAAATCAAAACCGTATTGATTAAAAACAGGAAGCGCAATTTTATTGTCAAATGTGGGACGATTCCGTATTTTGAGGGAGGTGTGGCAGCCCCGCCTGCCTCCCATCACGCCCCCCGCAGCACTCTCCGTGGGGCTGCTGCCATTTCGTTTCCAACAACCGCTTGCATCCCGATTCGTCTTCCCGGCCGTACCGAAATTGCCACTTTCGGCAGCCTAGCAGAGCATTCATGTAAAATCCCAGTGTCGATCTGCACGCTATTTACATACCGCGACGTGTAACTACTGCGCGTCTCGACAGCAAAGTATTATTTTCAGAGTCACGCCGAGATTCGGCATTTTTATATCCAAATATATTATTATATTTTTTGTTTCTAATCACAATAACATTAGCGATTTTCTGGGAAAGAAAGCATGCATCATGCACGCCTTTATGCAGACTGACGAAGTGTGTTTGCGGTAATAGCTCCATGCACGACCCACTTCTAAACGCCACCTGATGTTCGGGAGGAGACGGAAGGGGTCCGTTTCTGCTTTTTTCTCATCTAACTCCCTCTCCCTATATCATGCTGCCTCCCCCCAAAAAAAACCGCATTTGTCCTATGAGTACAAACAACATGAAATAGTGAAATAGTTTAAAGCAGAAACAGCCTTCCATTTTCTAAGGCTTCTTTTCATTAATTTGAGACAAATATCTGAAAAATGAGGCGTGAGGTTTTCACCAGTCCAGCTGTGTGCAGATGGCCGAGAGCTGGGCCTGTAATAACATGACCCTCGTGCTCCCGCAGACATGCTTGCGCAGTAATCGTGCCACGTGGAGAAAGACAGGTGCGAGAATGAGACTGCCGTGCGGCCCACCTTGCGTTACGCTTTCCAGCGGGCGCAGGGACCGCCGCCATGCTGTTAAAATGCTAATGCCGCTGGATGCCATTTGTTTTGTTTGTTCGGCTTCTCTGCGGCATTGTAATGAAGGCGCTGGCTACACTGTGCCTGCTGCTTTCATTAATATTGCATCACGCCTCAAATGCGAGGATAGACAGGGGGCAGTACGAGGCAGACATACAGGGGCGCGTGGGAGGCACCGGACGCTAATTGCGCCTCTCTCCCTACGTGCTTTTTTTTTTTTGTTCAATAACAGCAGAGAGCAGCTGGAAGAATCACTGGTGAGGAGAAAAGATCCTTTCACTGGCTAACCCCCCTCCACTGTAAACCTAACCACGGTGCATACTGGGAAAGCTGAGCATTGTGGGTACAGGGGCCATATTTCAATACATTTCAATCCATCCAACTACAAATACCAAATAGGCAGCCTTTCCTAGTTCTGTAAGACCTGGTTGCATACCAGGGTAATGAATCCTCTTAAATATTTTACGAGAATGTGGTTTATCAGAGTAACCAGCTCTCTTTGGTGATGAATTTAAAAGCTGATGGTTCACCTAGTTAACCAACCCTCTGTTGTTTTGTAATAACTGATGGTTTACCTGGCTAACCAGTCCTCTGTTGTGTTGTAATAGGTGATGGTTTACCCGGCTAACCAGCCCTCTGCGGTGTGGTAAAAGCTGGTGGCTCACCCAGCTAACCATTCCTCTGCAGTGCTGTAAAAGCTGGTGGCTCACCTAGCTAACCATTCCTCTGCAGTGCTGCTCACCCAGCTAACCATTCCTCTGCAGTGCTGTAAAAGCTGGTGGCTCACCCAGCTATCCATTCCCCTGCAGTGCTGCTCACCCAGCTAACCATTCCTCTGCAGTGCTGTAAAAGCTGCTGGCTTACCCAGCTAACCATTCCTCTGCAGTGCTGCTCACCCAGCTAACCATTCCTCTGCAGTGCTGTAAAAGCTGCTGGCTTACCCAGCTAACCATTCCTCTGCAGTGCTGCTCACCCAGCTAACCATTCCTCTGCAGTGCTGTAAAAGCTGCTGGCTTACCCAGCTAACCATTCCTCTCCAGTGCTGTAAATTCTGGTGGCTCCCGCAGCTAGGCAGCCCTCCGAGGCGCTGCGTGATCTGGTGGCTTACCCACCGGGGCTGCAGGCTGTCCAGGAAAGACACAAGGTGCCAGCGTCACAGATGTGTGCGCAGATGGCGCCCAGTCATTCCCCGCAGACGCTCGTCCGCGCTCATGTTCTTCAGCGAGAGCCGTTTGTCTCTGACACAACGCATCTCCCTTCAGTCATTCACCGAGCAGCAATTTCCTGTGTGCAGTGTGAGAGCGACTCCGGTATGAGGAGGAGAAGAAGTCATGAATATGCAGATGGCCAGAGCCACACACACACACACACACACACACACACACACACACAAGTGCTACGCAAGAGACAGGTATCTCTGCCTCTCAAGGGTCGGTCATTCTGGGGCGTTTATGTAAAGCGTCCAGCGCAGCAACATCAACAGGCAGTAAAGATCCCTTTCTGGAGCATCCCCATGACTGACTTTTATGAAGGACACAGACCCTCGCTGTTGTGAAGCAGTCCACCAATTAAAAGCTAAACGGATGTTTGCGTTGAACCCGTCACACGGGGAATACAAGCCTGGGCCGTAATACCTGCGGCTCTCCCCCTTGCCAATCCTCTCTATCCCATAATGCGGCTCCAGGTGGCTATAATCGCCAGGCGCCTGGAGGTTTCATTCTGCAGGATGCCCAGAAACCACCACCCTGGACACTATAAATATTTTAAAAACAAGTACTGCATTTAAATTTAGGATTAACGCTCCCGCGTGGCCTAAAGGCCACACACGCTAAATGGCACAAACTGGGAATGGCAATAAACACAAACATGCATAGATGCATACGCCGGATCCCCTGGGTTGTCCCTGGGTCACCTGCATTTACCAGCCATCTTTCAGCCCTCTGTTTAACACCCCCTACATCTCCTTATACCTCCCAGGCCAGCTGGCACTGCTCCCCCGGGGGGGGACGGGCTGACATCTCGCGCGTCCTCGTTCATCACCGGCGGCCGCGACGCTTGATAAAAACTAATGGGTAATGAAAAGAACAAAGGTCAATGTTCTGATTTTATTACTCAAATTAACTGGTGCTCGTAATTGTTTTGTCGATACGAGATAAATCATCTGACGTCTTGAGCTGAGAAAGCTTTGATTAAAGGCAAGTCGTAAAAGCTGTTTTGAAGCGTTTTCCAAATATTTAGAAAGAATAACCTCTCATCTCTTGCGTGAATTCACCTACTAACATGATGCCTTTTTACATTCTTCGATTGCTCTTCTGGACCTTGAATAATATCGCTAGGTTCTTCATAACTTACTTGTTGTGTACCTTATGTGTATATCTGTAGCTTCTGGCTCGCTCCTCTTCTAGAACTGCTTACTGTACACAGGTACCTGGGTGTTCACCGGGAGCTCAGCTCAGCTGCACTTATGCCTGACGATAGCACGAATGCTCGCAATATGCTATTTGCCCCACTTGTACATCACCTTGGATAAAAAATGTAAATGTAAATAACCTGCTCATGTATTTCAAAACGGGACAAAAGTCTTGTCAGATTAGAACCCAAAGCTGCAGATTCGGCGGGCGACGTGCAGACGTTAAGCGTTACCGTAGGGCAGGCCTTATCACTACCCCAAAGCCACAGTCTCCCTTACCCCTGGGAAGACAGGGAATGCGAGGCAGGTGCTTCAGGCAGGCATGCCTCTCTCGTTAAGCCCCAGGATGGAGGAGCGGCGTGGAGATTTTATATGAGTGGGAATCGATGAACTGTGTCGCCCGGCGCCATGCGAGAGCCGAGATTAGCAAAAGCGCTTCAAAGGGGCCGGCTGAGATGCGTCGTAAAGCCAGCCGTAATAGAGATGTCCGGTGTTTGTCCTCCCATTAAATACACTCGGCCTGACCTTTTTAAAGCTTCAGCAGCCATGAGGCAAATGGATGGGGCGTGCGGGGTGGGCGGGGGGGGTGCTGTCCTGCCTACGCATGACTGTGGCCTCTGTGCTGATTGTCTCAGCTACTCGGAGTGAGCTACACCGGATTAAAGATATAAGTGAATCTTCAACAGGGTGGTGACACTAACCTCTCCCTGCTCTGGTACAGATATAAAATGGCATCATCACAGGTGCTTTTATCCAATGTGACGTGCAGCTGGGTAAGCAGGGTCAGACAGACCCTGGCACAACAGGGCATTGAGGGCCTCACTCAAGGGCCCGGGGGTGAAAGCACTCTACCGACCTTAGGGTTTGAACCAACGACCTTCTGATCACAGCTACAGCCTCCTAACCCACAGAGCTCACCACAATCAGCGCTCTAATTAGCGCCACAAAACGCTCTGATCTTACCCAGTGGCGTAATACCGTGTTCAGGGACCCCTAGGCCACACATTCCATAGGCCTCTCTTCAGACTTCTACAAAGTCAAAGGGAATGCTATCATTCGATACAGCATCACAACTGCATCAGAGGAATTAGGAAACAGCAAACTAACACTTTCATATCAGTAATATGCAGCAACATGAAAGAGTGCAGCAGAGGCCTGATTGAATAAGGCATCTCAATAGCGGTAACTTTAAAACATCACACTCTGATCCAGGGCGGGACAACCGCACCCACAATGTGCCCTCGAGACACATTTACCATAGCTAGCAAATTCCAAAAGAGTTTAAAACAAGTCCTTACTCTGGGATGTTCCTCCACGCTCTCCTGGCATAAAACTTACCGATCAGGCTCGTGAAATCGAGGAAACAGACTCATACGCATGCCAGAAAATGCACATACGGTATTCAAAGTGCCAAAAAAGAGACACGTTTAAAATTGGTCTCCCTTTTCAGTTTTAATGAATCACCAACTCGCAAACAAATGACCAATAAATGATCACTTTAAAAAAAAGAGTAAGAAAAAGAAAATCAGACGCCCGTAGGGGCCCCCTGCTCACTGGAGGCCCCAGGGCTGCAGACTAGGGGCCTGTTCATTAATCTGCCCCAGATGTTGCCCAGTGGACAAACCTGAGGAGAAACCTTCTGTAGAATGTCATAGACGCTAACCCTGGATTCTCTACCTGAAAATCCTACAGATTATAGCCAGATACCAAAACAAGGAAGAGACTCTTAGACGCGCGTCAGACTTGAATAAACTCAGTGGATGGATAATGAGACATTAATAAATTAACAACACGCATGAAAAGCAGTTAGAAGCTCAGCTAGTGCAGTGTGACCCAAAAGTGGCTGTAGGACCATTCTCAGTGGGCCACGGAGTGTGCGGTTAAAAAAATGATTTTGCCCCCTGTTCGGCAAACATTACTGCCAGCATACTTCCTTCCCCACTGTATTTTTAAAATTTGGGTTGTGACTTAATGGCCATGTGGGTCCCAGTTGAGAACCAATAGTTTAAAATACAGCGAGCAGGCTTCTTTCGGCTCATACGAGCATAGCTATACGGCAGGCTTCTTTCGGCGTATACGAGCATAGCTATACGGCAGGCTTCTTTCGGCTCATACGAGCATAGCTATACGGCAGGCTTCCGCTCACCCTCGCTGCAGAACCCATGTCGTAACTCCCAGTTCCCACCGCGAAGGAGCGGATGAGACTCACGGGTGGAGTGTCTCCTTCCACATCAAACGCCCCATTATGGGCATCAAAATCATGAGATGCTTAGATAATGCCAGCTAACCACCCGCAAAGAGGCCCTTTAGGTACGATAAAATGCCTATGAGTTAACGGCTCTGTGACACCGGGCCCATCTCACGGAGTCTGGAGACCATAAAAGTGAGACGTTTTCTTACAACAAAGTCAATTTAGCTCTTTCAACACAATTTAAGTATCCTAGTGTCTGCCGGCTGGTCACATGACCACACGCACCAGCAGAGATGTGACCTTCGCTAGCTGAAATCCATCCTACAGCCCCCACCCCCCCCCGCCCCGCCCCCCCCCCCACACCCCCCCCCCCTCACACCACACCCCAGACACACACCCCCAGGCTAACACCCCAGTCACACACCCCCAGGCTCACACCACACCCCAGTCACACACCCCCCGGCTCACCCCACACCCCAGTCACACACCCCCAGGCTCACACCACACCCCAAACACACACCCCCAGACTCACACCCCAAACACACACCCCCAGGCTCACACCCCCATCCTTCCTGGACCAGCCTTCCTTCTCCCTTATTTCTGGCCAACATGGAGTCGGCTTTTTTCAGCATTTCATCTGTACAACATGAGCAAATCATAGCTGCAGTGGATGGAGCAATGAGGAGTGTCAACAAAGCCAAAGGCTGATCCATCAATCCAGGCAAAGATAAGAAGGAAGCAGGAATGGCTGGGGGGTGGGGGGTGGGGGGTGAGGCAGCGGGGCCTGGATGGGTGGAGGTGCCAGAGATGGACAGACAGCAGCCAAGAAAAGGCCTTACCGAAGAAATCATCGCGCACTGAGCAAGCAAATCCGCAGGGGGGCAGGAGGGAGGTAAGGAAGCAGGGGGAGTGTGCGGCAAGAGTCCGAGAGAAAGAGGAGAGAGAGAAGCCAGTCAGCACCGAGAGCAGGAACATGACGGCCAGGACGCCTAGGGGCCAGGCGGATGGAGGCGCGCTGAACTCGCACTGCAAAGCTCCCGAATTCACCGCAAATTAGGGCCCAATAACCCTGAAGAAACATGTATAATGGTCTCCTGTAAGGGTTACGCAGTGGCCTTGGTCAGGAGGCTTAAGGCTCCACTGTAACTCCTTACATTTTTATTAGACAAGTCACAAGCAAGTGTCCTAACATGTGCCAGCGTGGGGCAGCTTTAGGAACCATCAGGACTGCAAAACGCTGAGCGTGGCGCAGGTCATGTGACACAGATACAGCTATGTGAGCGAAGAAATACCGACCAATCCTGAAGCCGGGGGAGGGGGGGGGGGTCACATGACACAGATACAGCTAAGTGAGTGAAGAAATACCAACCAATCCTGTGGCCAGAGGGAGTCAGGTGATACAGATAAAGCTACCTAAGCGAAGGAATACCAACCAATCCAGTGGCCAGAGAGGAAGACATGTGACACAGATAAAGCTACATAAGCACAGGAATATCAACCAATCCTGTGGCCAGGGTGAGTCACAAGATACAGATACAGCTATGTGAGTGAAGGAATGCCAACCAATCCTTAGGCCAGAGGGGGTCATGTGACACAAATACAGCTATGTGATTAAAGGATTACCAACCAATCCTTAGGCCAGAGGGGGGTCATGTGACATAAATGCAGCTATGTGAGTGAAGGAGTACCAACCAATCCTTAGGCCAGAGGGGGGTCATGTGACACAAATACAGCTATGTGAGTGAAGGAATACCAACCAATCCTGTGGCCAGATACACACCTGAGAACTCCCCTACGGATGAGTCCAGGAGAGCCAGCCACATATGACAGAGGAAGGAAGCAGAGAGAGAGGATCAATCAGGAGGAGGAAAACACCTCCCACAGGCTGAAACTGCTCAGAAACGTGTGTCAATGGTGGAAGCATGATTCCCTAGGGGCCCGGGGGATGGGGGAGAGGGGGGCTTCTCATGGGCTTCATGCAGACGGAGGCACTGAGCCGTAGCTGCAAGGCATGAAGTAGCAAGAGCAAAGCCGAGCAGAGCAGAGCCGATGTGACTCTCCTCAGGTGTCCCTGAGCCCTGCAGAGCCAGCGCTCCGCCCACTCACCCAGAAGCTCCGCCCCTTCGTCCACATCCCCAATGATGTCAGACTTGGCGTTCTTGATCTCATGGTACAGCGAGTCTGTGTTAATGCCGAAAGCCTCATTGACGATTCCCTGTGACGGGCTACATACGAGAAGATCGCTGAGGTTAGCGATAACGCAGTGAGAATTTGTACTTTAAATCCTGAACCCCGGACCCAATTAGAAGCACCGTGGCGCACCTGCTCCCCCCGCCATACATGCGGGGGTCCATGCACATGTCCAGCTCTGGCGTGGAGTCGATGATCTCCTGGAACTCGGACCACTCGTCACTGCTACCCATCCCTGCAGGAAGCGGCGCGCGTCATGGCAGGGTCCAGAAGGAGCTCACTCACCAGGGCCACGTGCAGCTCGACACCCACCGATGCTGACGTTCCTCGTCTCCTGAGACACCTGCACCTCCATGTTCCTGCTGAGGCGTTTACTCTTCTTGCTCCGGTCTCTTTGGAACTGGGACATGTGCTGAAGGCCCTCGTTGAGCGGTGTGACCGCGGCCGACGGCACCGACGAGGTGGGGGTGTTGGAGCCGGCGCTGCTGGGCGTGGCTACAGCCGAGGACTGTCCTGATCCTGACTCCTCATCCTGTGAGGATACGAAATACTGACCGGGGGCATGGACATACAGGGAGCACAGCACACACTGACCGGGGGCATGGACGCACAGGGAGCACAGCACACACTGACCGGGGGCATGGACGCACAGGGAGCACAGCACACACTGACCGGGGGCATGGACACACAGAGAGCACAGCACACACTGACCGGGGGCATGGACATACAGGGAGCACAGCGCACACTGACCGGGGGCATGGACGCACAGGGAGCACAGCACACACTGACCGGGGGCATGGACGCACAGGGAGCACAGC
>JAODKM010000015.1:155598-165696 GCA_026780845.1 Petrocephalus sullivani | reverse complement strand
ACAACTTCTAAGCCCATTACTACGGCATTACACCTTCTTAGCCAGTTACTACGTCATTACAACTTCTAAGCCCATTACTATGGCATTACACCTTCTTAGCCAGTTACTACGTCATTACAACTTCTAAGCCCATTACTACGGCATTACACCTTCTTAGCCAGTTACTACGTCATTACAACTTCTAAGCCCATTAATGCGGCATTACTCCTTCTTAGCTTGTTGCTTCTTAGCCCATTACTATGCCATAATACCATCTAGGTCTGTTACTACGGCATTACACCTTCTTAGCCAGTTACTATGTCATTACAACTTCTAAGCCCATTAATGCAGCATTACTCCTTCTTAGCTTGTTGCTTCTTAGCCCATTACTATGGCATTACATCTTCTTAGCTTCTTGCTAAGGCATTACACTTTGCTAGCCCGTTACTACACCATTACACCTTTTGAGGATATTACTAGCATTTCACTGTCCTAGCCTGTTACTAAGCGATTACACCTTCTCAGCCCGTTACTGTCACATTGCCACGGCTGCTTTGCTGTGGTGTTCTTACCAGGTGGGCCCAGATAGCGCCATATAGCAGACCGAGCTACGGTGTGACTTGGTGAAGTACAGAACAGAACAAGCCCCAGGAGGCAGAGAGACGGCGCGCGCCCACCCAGCCGCCCACGCAGACACGCGGCCCAGGTTTCCTGTTTATTGTTGCCTCCCAGTCCTACATGCTCGGAGAGAAAGAGACGCTCTTTGCTCGCCCTTGAAAAGTGGACCTGTGAGGATGCCAAGAGATCTGAAAGGCTTGGATCCACGCGGCCCGGGCAGAGATGGAGGGAATGCGACGGCCTCCGTATGGGCGTCCGCGACGTTGGCGGGAGCCTCTGACACGTATGCCGACGTGCCAGACGAGTAATGGAGTAGCAAAGTGCAGCCATTGTATTTATCGCGGAACAAGGGAACGCGGAGCGTTTCGGAATTCCTTCATGCTTTTACTGGCAGCGGCAGGGATTAGAGACAAAAGATGGAGAAGTTGCCGGAAGAAGCCCCCCCTCCTCCACCTGCCGCCCGCTGATTCCCCTACCCCATTTCAGAAAGCTTCTGAAATATCAAAGCTGTATAAAAACAGAGCGGCCCGAGAGGTCCCAACCACACCGCTGCACGGGAGCCGCGAGGGGGACGGAGCTTCTTCTGGAGGTCCGGAGACGCGGGTCACGGCACCAGCAGGGCTGTTTTCTTTCCATCGCGAGGGACGAGACAGAAAGACAGAAGAAAACAAAAAAACCCCCCCACAAAAATTACCCCTTGATCTCAGTAGAGTTTCTGTCATTCACTGTCAGAGGTGCAGTTCACATTATCTGAAGCTCCCTTCTCATTTCATTTGGCCTTTTATTTCTTCAGGAAAGCAAATTGTTTTCAGGGGCCACGGGGCACTAGTTGTACGATCCAGCCGCAGCTCCCGGGACACGAGTCGCCTGCCCCAGGGGGCAGATTCACCATAAAACTCTGTTAATGCACTCTAGGTAGTTCTAGAAAGAAGCCCCTGACCATCAGACCGTACGAGATGCTTCTGTCAGGAGAAAAAGCCAGAGGCAAGCCCATCCTGGATCCTAATCCCAGCAAACAGCCCCCCGTTTGAAAAGAAAGCTGATATCCACAGCCTTCATTGCACTTTGGGCTAAGAAATGCTCCCCACGAAGTGATTCTCTCCTTCCCTTTCACAGGGTTGCTTTTAAGTTTAAATGCTCTCCAGACCGAATCCTATTGATCATCTCAGGTCATGGGGAAAAAAAGTAATTACAGAAAGCTTCTGATGAGCAGGAGGAGTAAATTGTTTAGGTTTGTCCACGGTCGGACCTGCAAAACCATCAACTTTCCAGGCTCGGCCTCATCAGATGGTCAGTGATGGACACAGCTTCCTTAAATGGCTAATTTTATAGGCGAATGGTAAAAAAAAACCTACATGTATCACATACAGAACTAGCATGTAAAGCGGTCTGAGATTACATCAACAACTGTAAAGGTTATCACAATGTATTACTCCACATCTGATCTATATTCATTTAAATTTAGCCATGTAACATTTCCATTTCTCACTGTTTAGGTGTCACTATCTTTATCTTGCAGTTATTTAAAAGACTCATTTACAGAAAGCTGCTATTTTTAGCTATTTACATTTTATACCACTAATCGTGTCCCTTTACTGAATATGAGGTAGAAGAAGGTGGGTGGAGGGATATTTCTACATCTATTAGTTTTACAAAAGCAGTTCAGGTTATGAACTGTGCTACCAGCAATTTTGTTCATCTTTAAAGTCAGTTCCCCAAGCACAATGCTAGCCACTGACCTTCACGCATGAGGAGCTGGATGAGAAGTGGACGGTTTTAGTGAAGTAGGAGCACCTCGACTCGCGGAGGGGAAGAGGTGGCCACGAAGAGGTAGAAAAATTAGTTTTAATGATTGTAACAATTCTCTCACCGAAATACAGAAAAAAAACATGAAAGAGCAATTAGCGTGAACAATAAAGGCGGCATGAGAGAAGCAGGCACCCCTAGGAAATCCTTTCTTATAGACTTTCTGTGTTTCCTCACTCAAACCGACTCCCCCTCAATTTACAAGATAAAGGAGATCAGTAAATCTCCCTTAACCCCTGCAATCCTCCAGGCGTGAGTAACAGAGGGAGAGGCCGGGCGGCCTCTTCATAAATCCCCATGCGATCCCACGAGGACCGCGGGGTTATCCACGGCATCGCCTGACCTTCATATCCACACTCAACTTGATCCCACAGAGAAAGTATAGAGGCACTGCTATCGCTCTATCCCATACACACGTACACGCACACACACACACACACACACACACACCATTTGGGCAGGCCGAGGGAACGATTCCTCTCATCCGCAGACACACGGTCCCTCTTCCTCGAGCACCCGCCACCTGCCGTCGCAGGAAAGACACAGATGTGGCATGGCACAGACACACGGACGCCACACCTGTGAATCCATCCTGAAGGTCACGCGGAAAGTTAGCGGGCCCGCTGCGTCAGCAGCCTTCTGCTTAACTAATGCCGTTTGTGGCGGTTATTAAATCAGGACTGAAACTCAGCCCATGACTGAGCGAAACACGGGATTCTCAACAGGAGTATCCCACGAAGGAGGAGGGGGCCGTTAGCTTATTTGCGTCTAACTTCACCTGGCATAAATGTAATTACTTAATCTCAGATTTCCACCCAGGAATGACATTCACAATTACAGCAAAGGCAGAGGTACACTAGGAGGCAGTGGTCCAAAATGACAGGTCATGCAAACCTCAAGGCTTTCCCATCACCACAGATGGGGGGGGGGTACCTTTTAACCCACTTAAACACATCTGCAGTACCCACAATCCCTTTGGCCCACGTTTCTCCTCCAGATGGTCGGTTAGCTGGCCCGGCAGAGCAGTCCTGGCTGTGTGAATGACTATGTTGGACAGGCTCCCATGGGTATGGGTGACTGTAAGTTTCTATAGATCACAGGGGGCAGCTCCTAATTGTCCGTGAAGGACGCAAGCTCCTTCCACATAAAGCCCAGGGGACTCTTCCAAGCACAGAACAAGCAGACATACCAATACAACATAGAGCAGCCCAGTAGATCTAGTGAGTGTGCTGTCAGGCTAAAGACAACCACTGACAAAGCACAGTGCAGATCAACATGTCACCTCACCTCCAGTATCTCAATCTATTGTTCAGAACCATTGGGTCACGTTCTAACTACAATCAGAACTCATTAGCAAGTTCATCAGGCTCACAAACATTAAAACAGACGTACCGTGGCTCTCAGACATTAGCAAACACACAAAAAAACACAATCTACCCTCGCCGCATCTCCCCCCACGAAACGCAGTCAAATAAATTTGAATAATGATGTTTAGAAGCCATTCAAGGAAAATCAATCTGAGGTTCACACCCTTGTTCCTCAGACTGCCTTGTTCAGCACTAAATTCTGAGCTGTTAAGTACAGCTAATTTACAAGCCATGAAAATGGCCCGTATGTCTCTGTCACTGTCTCGCAGGTCACCATTAGTGCCTGTGCCCCTCAGGGCCTTCCAGAAGCATGCACTCCTTCACAGGACCTCACTGACCTCAAATCCTGACATTGAGCTGGAGAGAAACCCAAATAATTTTACTGCCAGCTATAGTATCATAAACCGACAGAAGTTAAAGCGCCCAGCAGCCAAATGTCTGATATGAGGTGAACCTAAACTCTGCACTTTTCCAGGTTTCAGGATAGCAACCATTTAAAAAAGTCTACCCTTCAGTTACCTGGCTGTTACTTGTAATACACGATTAAAATTGCAGCATTCACAATTGTATGGCTCCTCCATGGAATGGCACCCTTCCTGATATCATACGCCAATGCACTTATGTGATTGATGCACCTCTAGCACGACGCTGGGCCACTCTGACTTGCATTTATTGTGCCCTGTCGCACGAGTTACACAAGTGGCTCTGGAGTGACAGGTAAATGAATGAATGCCACATTACTACGGGAATTTAAGCAAATTGACCTTGGCAAGGACCGAGATAATAACATTATAGCATGAAGGCACTGAATAGCCAGCATCAACTGACAGGCCACACAAACCACAGAAAGTCAATGAACTACCGCAGAAGTCCATCTGTCCGGGGACACTGACAGTCCAGCTGGTCGGAAACATCCTATAGGTCCCGATACTCTGCAAGACATCTATACTGCGGTTGTCTTGGCAGAGCTACGCCCATCCTCAGTGATGCATGACACCCCAGACACCATTTCTTTGAACTGTTGCCATCCTGTAGAAGGTACGGGGCAGTCAGAACCCACACTACCAGACTTAGGGATAGTTTTTACCCCAATGCGATAACCAGACTGAACCGGGCACTAACGGACTCTCACTCTCAACCCAGAGACGCTGCACCTACTTATCCGTATTGCTCATATGTATTGACTATGCCATATTTTGTATATATCGTTGCATGTTTCATGTCTTAACCCGTCTGTTTTGTTCGCACCACTCAGGTACAACGACAATAAAGAATTGAATCTCGAATTTTGAATCTAGGATCAGTGTTTCTCAAGCCAGTCCCGGGGGACCGCCTAGACAGTCCACATTTTTGCTCCTTCTCAGCTCCCAGACAATCAAGTTCACTGGCAACCTAGTAGAGGTTTGCGAGAAGCTGGGAGTCTGAGACTGGGAGGGTCCCCAAGGACTGGCTTGAGAAACACTGATATGGATGTTGCTCTATAGGTGATGCTCACCATGGTTACATCAGACAGGAAGATACCCACTGGTATGAGACCTGCCCTACCCCCCCCATCTCAAAGTGGGGACCTAAAGGCCAAAGCTGCACCGACAGATCACCATGGCGACATGTCGAGAGGTGAAAGGGTGTATCTTGTGAGCTGTGCTACACAGACTAAAAAGCCGGACGTGACCTTTTCAGGCTCATGTGTGTTGACAAGGCAGCGATAGCAGGGAGACAGCGTGATGGAGGGAGGGTGGGGCATTATCGGGGAAGCTCAGCGACTCCGTGTCACTTTAAAGCCTTACATTTCCCCCTTATAGCAGCATGTGGTGATCCACAGGCGTGTGTACACAAAGAAACAAATGCATAAATTCCCCTCCATTCCAACAAAGGGGAGCATCATTAACTCCGATCACTCCAGGCCTGCTGGCTTTAACTCCTCAAGGCCATTACTAAAGCCGACAGAATGCCCAAACGTTCTCCCACTTGGGAACCGGAATCGATGCTTAGGTAGTAAGACACATATGCAAATCCCACACACGCAGGGTAGGGATAAGATTTGAACCCCCTACCGTAGAGGTATGAGGTGACAGTGCTGCAGACCAGAAGAGCCGGAGGTCTAAAACAGTGAGATTTATTAGACAAAGGCTTCGTTGTGGTTATGGAAGCTTGACCTTTAGCACATGAGTGAGGCAAGATGTCCTCATTAGCAAGTGGCCAAGACAAGCTTGGCAGAGATAGCGCTCCGTCGTTCCGACTCTGACAGCTCAACAAAAAGCCGTATGAATGGACGACCCAACGCCCAACCACGTGCTCCGTCACACGAGCAGGGTACCATCTCTTTCTTCCGGCTAGACAATGGCGAATGGGAGCCCATCGGAAATGTTGACACCTGACTTTCCGCCTTTCTTTATTTGTTCTGTCTCCATCCCATCCATCGCCTATAAAGATTTATAGGCTCCAGAGCAAGGGCAAGGTTTCTAATCGTTCTGAAGCTGACGGGGGAGGTGTGAGGTATGAATCAGTGTGAGGAAACACAGCGATGGGTGCATAAAAGCTGGTTAGCCTCAAAGTACTGTGTGGCGTAAGCAGGCGTCACACAAACCTTAGATCTCAGCTTGAGTCCCACCATAGCAACCACAAGCCAAGCAGACTGACTGGACAACAGAGGCCGGACCAGACCAGAGGACCCAGGACTAAGAGGTGAGGGGGAACAGGGACTCAAAATATGAGAGAGATTGGGACAAATGGAAAAAACACCCTTTTCACTTTTCTCACTACCTGCCAGTGTGGAGCTTTCAACTGTCACTGGCAGCAAATGCAAGTGAGGGCAAGAAATGTAAAGTTCATGAAAAATAATCCAGCAAAAACACTTGGCTAAGCTCACACTGATATTACACAAACAACCTAATGATAACCATATACATCTCTGAAATGTAGACTGCTGTCACATGACAGGCAGGAACTCTAAGACCATTTATGAATATGGTAAGCCTATATGTTAAATTACAGCCACAATCAACACATCAGGCTCTTGGATTCCTTGCGAAAATGTCAGACTGGGGCACCCAATGAAACAGCTCGCTCACCTGAACCTAATTTCACAGTAAATCTGGATCCATTACTCCTGTTGTACCACGCAGCCAGTAACCACAGTCGCCAATTAAAAAACGATCAACAAAAAAAAAATATGTGAGAAGCAATCATAGTTCGCCACTGTCATCCTCTCAAATCACAAGCTGTGAAATGTCAAGCCTGGTCCTCACTGGAAGAAGACGTCTGAAGCCTATTCATCAATTAGATTGATTGCAAATCGTGGTATTTGTGATTGATCTCCAGGTGCAGGCATTGACCTCTTTATTGTTCAATAACACGGCACGCTTTTCATGCGAAGGAATTAATTAAATCTCCATCACATGGGGAGGGAATCGATGTTCTACGCCGGGCGGAAACTGTATCGATGGCGCACCTCGCAGGCTCTACAGTAGTGCTCGGAGAGGAGATGCATTGACCAGCTCGATTTTTACAGATACTCACCATGAGGGCAGCATTGATTTTCTCCTAACAAAAGAGAAGGAAACTGCGAGGGTAAAAAACGAGATATTTCCATACAGCCATGGTCAAAATCCTGCTCCGCCTTACTTTTAAAGAAAAACCCTGGAGGGTCACGTAGACCTCAATGAAGCTGAAAATAACTTTTTTCAGCCCATTTGCTGTGCACATTATAATGTAAAAATGACAATGCATTTTTCCAACTAGAACTGCGACACACACAGATCTAAAGAATTACGCATTACCGGTTGGTAGCTGCGCCGGAGCAGTCCTTTTAACGCTATAAAATCCTCATTGTTAACTTATTGCATGTGGCACCCTCAAAAAGTCTTCCCCAGATCACCATTTCAGACCCTGTTAGCAGCCAGGCTGTCTTTCTATGGTCTTCTTGGAAGTCCCACATTTAAATTTACAGAGGTAAGCACATGCCGGTCCGCGCTTGTGGCCAGGAAAGCACGCGGCCTCCTTAATCTTTGACGATCTGTACTTGTGCTGAGAGGTTGGTAGTCAGTCTCGTTTCTGTAGTGTCCACGAGTAAGGTGCTCAGCATCAAGTGTTTCTGTGAATGTTCGGCTTTAAAAACAGAAAACAAAAAGGGCCCTCAAGGTACAAGTGTCTCTTAAGGAAGAATGTAGCTGCATGTCAGGCCAGACCCACCCCCCTCCCCCACAGAAAGAGAGATCTTGGGGCATGATTGCAGCTTCATGGTAAATCACTAAGAAACGGGGGAAGTCGAGCCTCTCTGCGCCATGTCTCTATGTCAATATGTTTGCGGGAAAGCTGCACTCGACACACAGACTCACACCTCCAGCGGTGATTTCTACGCCTAGCTCTCCCCAGCCCAATTCCCATACCTGCAAACATCAGATCATTGCCGACGCCTGCTTTCTGAGCAGACATGTGTCTGACTCAAAGCGCTGAAGAAAGACGGGTCCATCTCAGAGAGTCCATCTTACAGCGAGCGCCAAAAGTACCCAATGTCTGCCTAATTGTATTACTGCAAATGATCCTTTGCCAGTGAGAGTTTAGGAGGTAGGGTGTGACGCTACTGATGCATACATAATTTGAAAAAAATCACAGTTTATTACAATGCAAATAGAACACAGACACAGAGGGACGCTAATGAAATATTATGTGAGCTTGCGTGTGCAATAAGAAATGCCACTTGAGTTGCAAAATTTGATTTCTGTGTTGCAATGCAGGCTGAGTAAAGACTAATTCGAAATCAGATCAAAGACTGGGCACATTGTCTGCTCATACCGTGATCCTCAGGCATTAACCAACCTGGACTTTATCAGGACACCAGTTTGGTAGGTCAGTTTGATATTACACTTGATAATTTGCAATCGATGAGGACAGAGTAAACTTGTAGTAGATAAGGTGTGTGATTAAGCACTTTGGTGGCTGATTCCTTTCATCCCTTTCATACATAATTTGAAAAAAATCACAGTTTATAGGTGCTATATACCCAACTGTGCATCATAGACATCCATCATTGCAGAACGTCTCAGTTACTCGACAATTAGTGCCACCCAACTAACCTAAAACCACCTCTCCCATCTGATGGAGCAGCTAACAATCAGTCTGTCTGCTTCTCCAAGTTGTTCTTCACCCATCACTCACATAAGCTCCACACTTCACTAAGGAGTCCAAGGTATCACATTCTCCCCTTCGAGTAATCTGAGAGTGCTGGTCATGTTCATGTCACGTCATGTTCCATCCCAATTTCGGCTTCCTGTCGCTCAGTTAATCTAGGCGTTAGAGATGTAGGACAGGTGACGCCTTACTGTTCGGCTTGGATGGAATTTTAGCGCCCTCTGCTGGCCACCTCTCTGTCTGCGGCAGCAAACGCAGAATGCATGTGAGAGATTTTTATACGACGGGATTTGCAAAGGACAAAAGAATGATTCCTTTCAGATGGCAGCAAAATGGCTTGTCATGAACTTCGATTAAAAACTCTGGCACGTGGGAGAATATTATTAGCAAAAACTTAAGCAGATGAAGGTTCTTTTTTGTTATGACTGAGCTTCCCGGCAGAATTTCCAATGTCCCAATTAGACAAAGCCAGATGAGATTTACCTCTCTAAATGTCAAAGTACCTACAGGAATTCAGAGGCACTGAAGAAGGATTACCAGAGACTCAGAATCCAGATTTAGAAAGAATAATTTCCTCTCACCGGATATGAACCGAATCCAAAACAACAGGAAAGCAAAATGTAATCTCATCATCTGGCAGGAGGCTTTAAGGGAGGTAGCTTTTTACAGGCCTGTCAGAGATGGAGATCAGTGCCTTATGGTTCCCAACATTCATTTCATCCTCCGCTGACTCACAAACACACCGGAGCTGTCACTCAGTACACTGAATGCAGACAGCCTCACCGCCATCTCGTCTGCAGCAGAAACATTAAAAAGTGTTCCCTATACCTGCTATTATTATCCAGTCAGGTAACATACAGGCTGCCTGTATTTATCGGCCAATCACACCCAGGCACAAAGGTATATTCTGGGCCATCAAACCCATCGGAGCTTCAAGTGGAATCAAATTCATCACATCTTGTCTTTCTAATGCAGGCGGGAACATCACCTTGGTCTTGAGGTCTCCGAAATCAACCCAGTGTTTAGTATTACATATATACACATATACTACACAGCCATCTGCAAATTGTTTGACCCACACCGCCGAAAGGAGGAGGCTGCATATAAATCAAGCCGCCCGGACCGTTTTGACAGAATCACTTCTTAATTGTTAAAAATTACCACCCCCCTCACACCCCGATACCACACACACTGTCGT
>JAODKM010000015.1:144454-155498 GCA_026780845.1 Petrocephalus sullivani | reverse complement strand
ACCGTTTTGACAGAATCACTTCTTAATTGTTAAAAATTACCACCCCCCTCACACCCCGATACCACACACACTGTCGTTTATTGAGAAGATAATGGGATGGGTGTCATGGAAACCAGACAACTGTGAAACCCATCTGTGAGTGGAGATGCTGGGACCTGACCGCGGCAGGCGGAGCATAAGGGGCGACATGCAAGAATAAGACCCAGATACGTCCTAAAGCACATTCTTCCAGTGTCCCTCACTGGTGTTGCAGTGATGCGCTCCCTGTTAACACCCCCCAAACCACACAGGCCCACACATCCCAAAGTCCATTCCCTTTCACTTCCTCCAGACGTCAAGCCCTGTGTCAATTGTCTCCCCTTTTCGTCATGAAGTCCGTTTTCCCTCCGTTTCCCGTTGAAGAAGCCATCCCCCATCCTCATCTTCATCACCATATCTCAGGAATCTGTTCAATGTTCCCAGCAAACCAATTCTTACATATCCATATTGTCTATAACACTAGTCATTCACTTTGCAGTATTTTATTAAATTGTATACTGTATGGTTATTACATTTTGCCACTTGCAGGAGTACATTGGAATTGTTGCGTTCTTGTATATCCCATTTTATCTCCTTCAAGATACACACACACACACACACACACACATACATAGCATCAGCTATTTATCTGGAGTCACTGAAGCATCTTTTTTTTTGGGGGGAGGGGGCTATTTAAGATCCCTTCTCAAGGGCCCAACAGAGATGTAACTATTCTGCTGGGGATGGGACTTGAACTGGCGAGCTTCTGACCAGAGGCACCAAGGCTAACCCCACTGCATGATCATCCTGAAAAAAGTCACTTTCCTTTATATATGTATATAGGACATATATCCTCACAGTACCATATAGTACCATAAACCATAAAGAATATCTCTGCTGACCAGTTCAGAGAAAAAGACAGGCATACAGAACTACCTGTTGTAGCCTTAAGCTAGCTAAAAGGCACCCTGAAACGTGCCGTGATCTTAAATCTTCTATCTAGCAATATGGCTGAAATCAAAATTACATGTGTTGCACCGAACAAATATGTCCCCAAAATGTTTTATGCATCACCCCCGGAGCCATCCCAGCGTGCAGAAACAATCCGTGACCCCAGAAACGAGGCGAGTGAGCTGGGCCGCAGTGGACCCCGGCTAGTGCCACTGCAGCTGGGCACAGTTATCGCTCACCGGGACAAATTGATCGAAAACCGGCCCGTCAGATGGGACCAGTGAAGCCGCATGATCTATTTTAGTGACGCATGGGGGATTTCGCTCATGCTGCTGTCGTTTGTTCTGCTGTGAGCTTGCCTGTAATTGCACTCATTTTATGTCCTCCCCACCTCGCACAACCCCACCCCCCACGTCAAATGCTACAGGCACAGGCCAAGAGCCTGACCCCTGTCCAGGTCAATGGCCAGGCCTCAGGCTTTATAATTAAGATAAATCACTTAATTGTTTTTTTCTTCTTTCCAATGGTTAATACCTTGTGTAAACTATTGTTAATACTGTTGTTCTGGATTGACTCTTACTGGAACACGCGATACAGTGCTTATTATTGCCAATATGGCTAGACTGGTTAATCGCCCGCTTTTCAAATGCTATAGTCAAGCAATTAACAGCACAAATTTCCTGCAACATGACATAATTGTCAGTAAAGGACACCAATGAGGCATTTTACGACCGACTTGTGTTATAACGGTACTTACGACACAGAAGAGGAGCCAAACCAGTCTTGGCAGGCCAGGTTAGTGCTGGTCAGCTTTCAAAGCCATTCCTGTGGTTTAACGGGTCCAGTCGTTAGTGATCTGCCCTGTCATCCCAAGGCCTATAACCGCAAAATAGCAACTGTGTGTCTGGAAATTCCAGAATATGCAAACAGCTGCATTATTCCAAAGCACTTCGGAATAAGAATGCACGGGGCAATTGATTAAAGGATCGAAACAAAAATGTTCATTCTGGCAAGTTTTACACGCACAAGTTCCACATAAGAAACCTACTTGACCACTGAAGCTAAAGTACCCATAATGTCTTTAGTGCACACTAACTCCATGACACGAACGGGGGACTCTGTAATATGGGCGAGCTGTTAGCACCTGTAGGCAAATAAATGCTGCGAGCTGCTCTGGCTGGCGGCATCCGCAGAGTGAGAAAATGCAGATGCAATTCGCCGTCGGTTCCCAGCCATTTCGCTGCGACCACATGTGAATTTTTATGTTCTCCCAAAGCTCACCGGCAAGCTGCATCCTCGCAGCTAAGGCAATAAATCATCATTAGTGTTCAGTCTTTTGCTTTTATTACATCCACAAATTCCTACACAATTAAGAGGAAGGTAGTCCCGCTGGAACCAGGGGAAGTCTCCGAATGTCGAGGCTGAAAAGAACAGTTGCATTTATGTGCAATATTACACAAATTCCTATTCACGCTAAAACAACCACAAGCCATGATGTCACAAATGGGGTTTCCTACCACTGTTGTCATGGAACAGAAGCTCTGCCGGGCTCACATCCCTTTAGGGGTACTGCTGTTGAACCTAAGTACTAAGATTTATTTAGCAATGGATGATTGCTCAGGTAACATGGCAGTGAAATTAAAGCTGACATTACTTTGGAAATCTTACTGGCGCAGATTCCCAAAAATGACAGCCTTTAGCAGACAAATAGGCCGTCATCTTCACAAACAAGTGCACACTAAGGGAACCTGCCCGCTTACAGTTAAAATGAGCGAAAACAACAGATGGGAGTGAAATCTAGCATATTGGCTGAAATCTTAGTGCAGTATTTCATCAGTAATGAGTCAGTCGCTCTCCAAACGCACCTCAGTAAAAACAGACCCTGCATATATATCGTACACATTTTTAATCACATATTTGTGCACCCGATCTGGTCTACCCGTGGCCCCAAATGGTCTGTGCTCTTGATGTGAAGGATGGATTGTGCTTTAATTAGAGCACAAATTGCCAAATTCCATAAGGTGCCGTTTCACCATGATTGAGAACGCGACGTGAATATGTCACTATTTACTCCATAAAGAAGAATCCCGCAAGCTGTCAGGCAAGGATGGCAAGAAAATGTTGATATTGGACGTTTTTTCTTTCTTTCTTGCCTACCTTATCAGCCGTTTTGTCTTCGTATTTATCATTAAATGTAAAATGACAGGGGCTTGTCATGGGACGTTTAGCAGGAGATGGTCTCAAATGAGCTTTGGGGGATGGAATTGAGGGGGCTGTCAGAAGATGAGGCCTTTGAACCGTTCTGTTCAGTACACACGGGACGGGGAAAGCTGGAGCTGATAAAGCGAGACGCCGCAGGAACGGCGCCGGGCGGCCGGGAGAGACGCGGCCGGGATGCGGCGCTCGGTGCCGGCGTCTCAGCCTGCCACTGGCGCGTTACCTGCCGAGAAATGCCATTCCTCAGCCGCCTGAAGGAGACCAGCTGCTGTAACATGCTGCCACTTCATCAAATGCGCTTTAACAAAACATTTTTCTATATGGGGAAATGCGGCTTGCTTAACGGAGAACAAATGAGCACGAGGTGCATTTTATTCTTTATTTTTTATTTTTTCCAGCAGTTGCTTTGAATTTACCGGAGATTTGGGAGAAACAGGCTGTAGTGTGGTAGAAAACACTAAAGTGCACAGCAGCTAGACTGGTGATTTTCTGTTAAAAAAAAAACTCAAGGCGATAATAAATACGCCGCAGAAACTTACTTGTTAGAGACTTTTGGGCTGACTGGATCCGAACGTAGCCGCCAATTGCTGCCGATCCTCGGCCAGCCTCGGCGATGCGAAACCCCCTGGATTACACGCTGACACTTCTGAGTATCCGTCAGGCTGTTTTTACGACGGATGTCAGATCAGAATTCGTGCTACACTAGTGAGCGCGCCCATTAAAGACTTCTGAGAATTAGCTAAAATAGCATGGGGATATGATCAAGGCATTTGCTGAAAGCAAGCTGTCTATGGCAGGGCACCCACTTCTAGGTGTTGGTTGTACTCTCAAGTGCGGTTTCAAACTGTTGTTTTTGGCCATTTGTGCCTGATGGCCAGCTACCTTCTTCAGTAATTAGACCTAAGTGAGAGCCAGTCCAGGACCTCCAACCGCGAGTCGCTGATGTGCATTTTATCAACAACTTTCTGCTGAAAGGCCAGTCCTACACAGTGCTCATTGACCTTAAGACGCCGGTTCTCACAATTTCTGAAGTTCTAGAGCAATAGTCTCAGCATGAGCAGCGACATCTGGCTCAGCTCTTGAGATTCGCCACTGACCTCCAGCACTTCGAGGATTAGCGTGCCAGTGTGCTACACTGCCTTCCGCCGGCGGCTGTCGGCAGTCCTCCTGGGTTAGCATTACTCTAAGATGACCACTAACTAAACTGCTGACACAAGCTGACCGGACGGTCGTCACTGACCTGTGGTTGGCAGGAATCAAGTTCCACAGCTCCAGTTCCTCACTCCCGCGTCTTCACTGGTCAGCTGTGGCTAATTCTGCCTGTGGCCTGGAGACAGTGGATTTTTGATGCTATTCACAGCCTAACACCCCCAGGTAGAAGAGCTTTACAGAAGCTGGTCCCTGCCAAATTCATATGGCGCAGCTTCAGGAAAGGTATCCGGTAAGAGGCCGTCGTACGCCAAGGACCCGCTACCACGCCGAGGTGTCACTGGCACGGGCTGAGACTTATGTTTTCCTTCTTTGGATGCAGGGAGAATGCAGCACTTTATGGGTCTGTTTCAGAGCTGGACAATAAAGCGGATGATGGGCTCGACATCAGCCCACCAAGCCGAATTATATGACATAAAATCCCGACACTTGGGTCAACATTTATATCGTGTATGTAGGTTTCCAATGCTGGACATCCACTGACATTGAAAGGCAAGTAACATAACAGCAACAGCACAATTAGAACAAGTGAAATTGTAAACCATGACTGGAAATGAATTAACACCTTATTTCCACCCCCCCCCCAAAAAAAGAAAAATCAAGTCTGATTATTTGGCTCTGTATAGCTTCCTTTTTCTCATCTTTGCACTGGCTCCAAATTTTACTGAGTCCACAAGACTCACATTTATCAACAGTTCATCCCTTGGCCATGTGGTCAACAGCTTGGCAGTGCGAGAGACTTCAGCATGCCTGATTGGCCGATGGGGAACCACAGCCCCGCCCTTCCTGCAGCCAGAAACCAGAGCAGCTTTCACATAAAGACCTGAAGCATAATATGCAAATCAGCTTTCATTCACAATCTATGCATGACCCTCCTGACAACATGAAACAGGAACTCGCACACCAGCAGCGTTTTCCACAACATATTGTGATGCTTCTGCAGTTTCAATAATCCAACAAATTAAAACTAATTAGTTACGTCTTTTTCCCAAGAGTGCCAAAGCTTCCAAAAAGTGGATGACATTTGGGGAGATGCGCATAGCGCCAGCACATTAGAATTGGAAATTAAGCTGTTGTCACACACGTACAGAACTAGTTTCACTTGCAGAAATGTTTATAGGCAGTGACAAAAAAAAACAAAGGGAAAACAAGATTGTATGGAGATTACTTGAGGCTCACAATTGTAGAGATAATTAGTAACTAAGAAATACACACTGGGAGAAAATGGAAATTTTGTTCTGTCAACTGTCACGGCAGAGTAACCATCTAGCGAGTGAGTAGTGCATGACAATCTGAATATTCATGATTTAACTAAGAAGAAAAGGCAAGAATACTTTTACCTTCCAATTTGCAAACAAAGCAAATCAACATAATGAACATTCTGCAGGGTTTTAAGGACCTACGAGATGCTGCTCTGCTCTTTTTCTGAAACTGTTCTATTGGCCTTATTGCATGGACAACATGCACAATTGTACAATACAATGGCAGTGAAATGTCACTGCGCATAAACATATATAAAATGTAAGGGGAATAAGATAAAAAGAATATTTAAAAATGTTATAAAAGGCAATAAAAGATTGTAAAACAAATTGTGCAAAGTTAATGCAAAATCCTTCCACAGTATTGATTTGAAGTGCAAATGCAGTATAAGTGAGTTAATTATCAGAATATAAGACCATAATCCTGAGTAATGCACATATAGTATATTACAAGGATGAAAGCTGCTGGCAAGGTCGGTGGCTAGAGTGAGGCGGGTCTGCAATTATCTGTCTTGCCCTGGTTCTGTACCAATGGGTGTAGACATCCTGGTGATCTGTTTAGCACACCCTATCGCTCTCTGCAGGGCTTTGCCTTCCTGGAATTTGCAGGTACTAACCAGATGGTAATGCACTCAGTAAGCATAGACACTACAGTTGCACTGAAGAACGTCTTTGGTACACTAAGTACCTGTAGTTGTTGACTCTCACTACTGGAGATCCGTTGATACTGAGTGACAGTCTACAGTCATCTTCTTGGTTTTGGAGACATTCAGGTCCTGGTTGTTGGACTGACACCAGAGACAGTGCCTCCACCGTGTCCAGGTAGGCAGACTCATCCTCACTGGAGATCAAGCTTACCACCACTGTGAGGTCTGCAAATTTCACTATGGTATTGGAGCTGTGCAAGGATGTATTATCGTGTGATCACTGGGAATACAGCAGAGGACTCAGAGTGCAACCATATGGATCACTGATGTTAAGGGTGAGGGTGCTGGAGGTGACACTGAAGTCTCACCACGTGTCTGCCAGCCAAGAAGTTCAGGACCCAGTCACAGAGGAAACTACAGTCAATGAACAGCAGCCTTGCATAGTTCCTCTTACTGAAGTCCAGGTGAGAAAGGGCGAAAGACATGAGAGATGGCACCATCCGTGCTTCTGCTGGTGCTAATGAGTCAGGCTGAGCAGAGCAAATGAAGTCCTCGACAAACCTCTCAAAACACCTCATCACCAGTGAGGACAGTGCTACAGGATGTACAGGTAGTCGTATAAGCAAATTGTTTTTCGTAGTCAATGGGACAATCGAGGACCTTCCTGAGGTATGTGGGAAACAGAGACTGGTTGAAAATAGAAGTGGAACACTAGAGCAATTTGGTCAGCACAGGACTTCAGGATACAGTCTGGTAAGTGAATGGGAAGCCCGTACTGGCCAGTGATGTTAGTGCTAGCACTACTGCTGCATGTGTGCATTGCTCTGGCGCTGTTAGTATCAAAGCTAGCATAGAAGGCACTGAAGTCATTTACCAGTGAGGGATCTACATTACCTGAGGTCTGAGTTCTGCCTCTGTAGTCAGATTGTTCGCAGTCCCCGCCACAAACATCTGGAGTGATTGTGAAGTTGAGCGTCCACTTTGTCCTTGTACCTTCTCTTTGCTGTTTTTATGGCACGCCTTAAAATTATAGGAGGTTGACTTATACCGAGTCAAACCTCCGGTCCTAATTCCGTTGTTTTACGCAGGAAAGCGGGTATTCAATGCTTTGCGAACAGATCCATCTACCCCAGGTTTCTGATTTTGAAAAGTCCTGACAGTAACCAAAGGTACAATATCTACTAACTTGCTGATTAAACATGTTACTACTTCCACAAGCATGCAAAGAAAGAACAAGATGCGATAATAGCATTTACGTGTTTAATTTTGTACAATGACACATTAATATACATGTATATACATTACACCTGATGTACAGTTTAAAAATAAAAACAATCCTTTATAAAATCAAAAGCTTTCTTGCATTACAGCTCTGAGCTCAGAATTTATATTAATTTAAAAGCTTTAAAATTGACTACAGGACTTACGGAAACATGAAAAAAAATATTAAACTCACTTCAAGCATCACGTTGACCTAGAGATTTCTACGACCTTAAAGTATTACTTTAAAAATCCAGTTTCTAAACATTACCTCTGAAAGACATTAATATCATTAACACGCACATGTATCGTTAGTATTAAGTGTGAAGAAATGTGCAACGGAAAATGAAACGGAAGCATCTCCTCCAGTGTTTCCCAACCTGAAGACTATCCTCCTCCTTTTAAAGAGCTGCATGACAGACTCTGACCAGAGATCTCGGACCCGTCAAAACGTCAAGTTACTAACGTCAAAATTTACAATAGTGACCCTAGTGAGCTACATGTTTATGTATTACACTAGTGTTATAAGGTCTTATTTGATTTCAGTTACATTTTTCACTTACCAAATAGTGAACGCTATAAGTTACTAAAATAGATTCAAGCTACTTGCGGTCACTGCCAGTTAATGTTCCAGTTCTTCAGAGCACCTTGCAAAGTGGAATTCTCCACAGCTATGAGTGCAAGGGCCAGGTGATGTTTCAAGGCTCGCTATCAGTCATAAAGATGGCACAAGGGCGGAGGGCTGAAAGCGGAGAAAAGGCGTTCTGCATCCGCTGGGTGTTTATCCGCATACAGTGTGTCGCTCCAACATGACCACTAGAGGGAGCTGCAGAGCAATGGGTACAGCGGCATGGAGCATGCATATGACGGAGCAATAGGGAGGCAGTGCCTGTACAAGATGACCTCCCCAAATGCAGAAGGCGAAAAAGCTGGGAGGAGTTGAGGGTGGGAAGGTAATGACAGAGCAACACGCAGCAGACACCATGACAGAGCAGACTGTGACATACACCCTTGTAGCATACTCACTGCCGGCTCCCTTCTGTAGGTGTCCTCTCAGTGCTCCTGAAGCACCAAGTTCAAATGAATTGGACCCTTAACTTGGCAGGACCTGCACAGTGCAGAACACAGGCTGTTCTCCTAAACTCTCACGATCCCTCCTCGTCTCTCTCAACGCACACATACTTGCGTCTATTTATTGCATGCATGGAACTCGACTCGAAATATCGATGCCAACTTCACAAGAATGACCAGCACAGTGCACTTTAAATCCATGCACGGGGTGAAGTCACACATCATTTGGAAGACTACATTATACGGATTTCTGCTATTCACAAAAAAAAAAAAAATGAAATAAAACTATTATTTATATATAAAGCCACAGTGCACCAATAAATCTTACTCAAGTCATCTGTTGGTCCGCAGCTAGAGACTTTGGAAGAGGGGCAAATGAGCTACTCAGATCAGACACTGGGACTTAATGCCTATTCCACCATTTTTAAAAATATTTACACGCTGGCCCAGCAGGTGGCAGTATTTCACCATAACGTTTAGAAAGGAGCGATAATGATGAGGCTAATCCGTGGCTCATGTTTAACAGAATAAAGAGTGAAGTTGGCATGGTGTCTGAATCACGGCGCACTGTCACCGTCTGCTGGGATTTGAGAACAGGGAAAATAATGCGACAGGACACTGCCGGGGGCTGGGTTCAGTGGACTTCCTGGGATCCATATACAGACACTCTCAGTAGTTATTCACCAACCCCCAATGTCTAGACTGATAAGGTACCCTATGTGCCTCATCAGTTTAGCCAGGAAAAACCACCTGATACAAGCCAACAAATTTACACCAGATGTTGCATTTGGCAGAACACAGAGCGCTACATGTACAGGTGCGAACTGCCACATTCACCCCACCAAAGGCAGCAATAAATAGTAAAAAATAAAACCACATCCACAATACTGCCTGCAAGGAGGGGGCAGAAAGGGGGGGGGGGCGGAATTAACAAGAGAGAGTGGCCAGTAGCTGCGTAGGGGCGGGGTTTGTCGGGGCATGACACGTCTCACTTCCCTTAGGGCGTCTGAGCCCCGGACCGCTTGAAGGAGCCCAGCAGGGTCTGCACTCCCTTTTTGACGCTGGAGCCGACACGGCGGGCCACGGAATCCGCAGGGGGCCCCGGCAGGCAGGAGCTCGTGCTGGGGGGCCGGGCATCCAGACACTTCTGGTAGCGCAGCTTTTAAGGACGGACGAGACAATTTATTCTCACCAGAGAGACCATTTGTCGAAAAGCTAGCCACAGATGTCAGAGGGCCACTTTAGAGGGGTGCTAGAATTTACCCCGCCCAATCCACCGTGGGACCCATCATTCTCCAGAGCAGGAGCCCAAGATTACACTTAGTCAGGGGGCCCAGATTTTCTAGCTTTACCCTCCCATCTCTAATTAAACTGTTTACTCAGTTACGTTTTTACAGAGATCTAAAGCAGATGGGCACACTCACCATGCAGGCGGCCTGCACTGCCTCAGACAGGCTGGCGGCGTTGGGCTCGCACCAGAACATGTGGCAGATGAAGTCTCCGGGACCCTGGGCCATGATGAAGGCGAAGGTGTGCACGTCCTTCCCCACGCCCATGAAGCTCAGGAAGCGCACCCTGCACTCTGACAGCACTTCATCCGTCTGTGGGGGGGGGAGGCGCATTATTGACTGATCAATAATGTCACGGCAGGTGCCCAAACACAGCCTTACAGTGCCTGCCTCCCCACCACCAGGCAGGCTGCCAGTGGGGATACATGTGGAGACCGGGGGCGAGGCTTCACCTCTGCACTGAGGATGGTCAGGGTGGCCGAGGCCACGTTCACGGTCACACACTTCCACTCGTGCTTCTCCGTGGTGTTCAGCACTGTCTCCAGGGCGACGTTGACCATCTCCATACCTGTCATGCAAGAAGATCATGCAAAGATGGAATATCAGACACAAGATTATCCTATATATCTGCCAGTCACAATGGTCACGGCTCAGAGGTCAAAGGTCAGCTATTAGAACAAGTCTTCCAAAAAATCTGGGGGCAGGAAATGCACACATACAGATAGCAAGTAAAAGTAACCCTTAGCAAAATGTTCCTTACCTACAGGTTTGGCCACTGGAACATTACCGAGGTAACGAACTTGAAAGCGCTGGACCAGCTCATTCTTAGGTGCAGGGAATTCTGGAGAAATGGGAGAGACTAAATTAATTGATTGATTAATTAATTAATGTGTTGAGCATTAGGGAGTCTACTTTGTCATAGTGATGCAGGCACAAGCCAATTACAGATCACTTGGTGTCAGGGGCAAACGACCACTAGAGGGAGCCACAGAGTAAAATAATTTAGTCGGGGGGGGGGGGGGGGGGGCTTCCCCCGGAAAGGAATTGTTCCCGTTTTAAAAGGATGGGTGTTTTTTTTTTTCAAACCTTACTTGGACCACTTCCTTGCGGCCATGATTTTTTG
>JAODKM010000015.1:114629-140557 GCA_026780845.1 Petrocephalus sullivani | reverse complement strand
TCGGCGTATCCTTATGTTTATTAAGTCCGGTTAGCGCAGCACGCCATGTACTACTGTTTTGGTAATCCATGAGTTGTCTGTTACAGCACTACTTTTAGCAGTTTAGATTACCACACGTCTATTAAAGTGAGGATATGCCGAATTTATATAGATTACCAGGGTAGTTTCTAGCTATCGAAAAGATTTTTTTAGGGGCTAAAATACTCGGGATTACACCCCCGAATGATCGGACCTGTTGACGCCCATGCAGGTTAGTAATATTTTAGACATATTATTAATCTGTTAACCAAATTGTGGACGTAAGCAAAAGTCCGTATTGTACAGAAAAGCTGGCGTCCGGCCAAATGTGTCACCTGTCATCAGAAGCCCTGGTGATTACTGCACATGTGCCATAAGATCGCGAAAAGATTGCGATCCGAGATCGCCCAGCCCTAATGTTAAGCCAAAATTAGATTTTTATTTGATTTTCTTCTTGGGGGTCCGGTCCCCAAGGAGACTGTCTGGTAAAACTCTGGCCCTCTGACAAATATAGTTGATGACCCCTGCTCTATTGGTAAGTTCAAATACCGCGACTTGGACAGCAATCTCCCGCGCACACACACACACACATTTCCTGGTCCTCACCTGTGGTTCTTCAGTGGGTGTGGCTCCTGGGGAGGTGCTGGAGGGCCTCTCAGGGGCCTCACCCTCTTCCAGGGGCGAGGGCGGCTCCCACTGGGTGGTACCAGTGGGAATATGCCAGTAATAGGTGCCGGAGGTGTCCCGCACTCGCATCCAGCCCGCTGGCAGGTCCGTATCCGTTTCAAAGGCGCTGCGGTCCCAGTATGGCTCTAGCATATAAAGTGGGCATGAGTCACACACTTACAGCATTAAGAGCACCAAAGGCAACAATTATAACAAAACAGTTTTAATTTTAGACAACAAAGCTCAAAAAGGACAAACTGAAAATGGACAAGCTGACTGATACGGAGAACACAAATCCCATCATTTTGACAAAAGTAACAGCTAAAAAGCTCAAAGGAACTGAACTGAGCCACTCACATCTTCTTAGATGTGCCACTATCGCTTCTACCGCCTCAAAAGAGGAAGGAGGTTCTATTCTACCAAAAAGACAGCAGCCCCACAATTCAAAACTTCGGGTCTGATTAGCAACTCTTACCGGTCTCTCCATCGGGGGTGCTGTTGGCCGTGCTGCCTTGGGACAGAGATGTCCAGCTGGAGTCCTCATCAGTGGGGTCCCCATTCCTGCCCTGGAAGAGCAGGCATGCATTCTTGCTGCCCCCAGAAAACTCCTTCCGGGACTCACTGTTACTCTGAGTCTCTGAGGAAGAGTCTGTGTCCTTATCCCCACCGAGTGGAGCCTGAGCCTCTTCCTCCCCTTCCACAGCTTCCTCCTTTTCATCTTCTTCATGGCCTTCCTCTTTGCCTACGGGCGCCCCTAGGGTATCAATGAGCAGCGGCTCATTTGCGGCGTTCTTTGCCTCCAACTCCAAGTCAGGGCACAGCGACCTCAAGGTCTTCCCCTCGTCGTTCAGCTCCTCATTCAGTGGAAGGTTCTGATTAGGGTTCTGGTCGGTGCTCAGGTTCCAGTTCTGGTTTTGGATTTGGCTGGGATTACGGTTCTGGTCCTGCTGCTTCTCAGCCACTTTGCGCAGCTGGTTTCGGCCCTCTTTGACACGCTTGGTGTTGCTGCCAAGGCAGCCGTCAGAGACCGGTCGGCGACCTTGTTCATTCTCCTGGTTGCGAGACCGGCCGTGACTCAATGCGTCGTCGTCCACTCCGACCATGGTGCCGTTGAGTAGCTCTGATGTCGTGACAGATGCGTAAATACGCCGGCTTTTGGGTGAGGAGTTGGGGCCTCTGGTCTTGGTCTTCCTACTCAGATCAGTGTCAAACAGTGTGCTGTGTGGGGAGCACAGGTCAAGGGTCAGCGCTGAGGTGGAGGTCACATGGGTGTTGTCGTTGGCTTGGTCCGAGGTCTCATACAAAGACATGGCATGGAGCTGGAAGACTGGGGGCCTGGAGTGGCAGACCAAGGTAGCCAAATCACACACACTTGTTTAGGAACTACGCGGAACCACAGCCTGCTTCAGGAGTAAACAAAGTTCTAAAAACATCCATCCATCACCTAACCACTTATCAAGAACAGGGTCACACAGAGACCATCAAAGGATGTACAGAGCACAAGACAGGGGTGCACCCAGGATGGCATGCCAGTTCATAACAGTACACTGGCCCACTCAGAAAACTAAAATGCAACTGACCTAGATGCATGGGTTTGGACAGTGGGGGGAAACCAAGTTAATCAAATAACATGGGGAGAACATGTAAAGCCTAAAAATACAGACCGGGGACATAGCCACAACCACAGGGGTGCAAAGAAAGTGGTAAGCACTGAGCCACCATGCCATCTATTATAAAAGCACCATAACTACTTTATCAGTTACTTATATAAAGGTAATACTGGAACAATCAAATTCAGTCTCTGAGTCACATAAAGGTCCATCATGTGAAATGACTTGGGTAACAGCAAAAACTATTTGACACACTGCACTGTCAGCCACCCCAGGAAAGGCAAAGATCTCGCATTTCAACTTTCTCAGTTGGCCTGCTCACCATCAAGGTGGACAGATTTCTCCACCAATGGAAACTCAGGGAACAGTTACATTATGTCAGGTGTTGCTGTATGTTTGTGCTGATGGTTCGCACAGTTTACACCTACTTCCTGCTATGGAAGAGTGTTGGCACTAATAACTGGTGAAATAAATGTGTGACTTAAGATAATACAAAAGTCCAATACCACCCTCGCAGTGCACAGCGACCCCATTCAATCATGGTCATTCTACAGCAAGGGATATTACATTTATAGTAGGAGACCAACATAAATATCCAAGCAACTGAAGTTTGTACGGAAATGACACGAAATACTTGCAAAACAACCTAGATTTTTGTCATTTTCAGTCAGCGAAAATAAAGAGACGTACTGTTTCACTTGGCATGTTTTTCCATCCATTATCAATACCAGCTTGTCCTACGCTGGGCTGCATAGGTCCAGAGCCTATACCGGAAGCTACAGGTGCAAGGCAGGACTGGGAACCAACCCATCACCCTATATATGAATTCAGGTAATTAACTATACTTCAGGATAAAAAAAAAACTCTATTCTATAATTCTATCTAAAAACGGTCCTGGGACCATCCAATAAACACACATTAATGTGTTAAGGTAAATCCAGCTACATATAAAATTGTGGCAGACAGGAGTATACCCAATATTACTTATGATCATAAAATATGCTATTCAGTATTCAGTTTAGGTAGGTAGTCGAATAAAATTTAAAAGATTCATAAAGAGAGATCTATGCAGCAGCTCTAAAAAAAATAGATAAATTACGGATCTAGCTTCCTAATCAATAACCAAAATGACAATTTAACGGCTGTTAGTAAATCGTCCACACACCTCCCGCATCACAGCGTGGATCGCGGCTATCCCACGCCGAAGTACGCGGCATCATTCACGCGATATGAAAATGGCCGCATCTGCGCAAATTACTTGAGGCGGCGCTTTGAGGCGCCGCGATTTTCCCCGGCCACCCCAAAGCCGGCAGGCCGAAACACGGGGCTGCGCGGCGCCGTTACCGCGCATATTAATCTCAGGCTGCGGGAAATCAGATGCAGCCGGGAGACACGGAAGGAGCTTCCAGTCAAACCAGCACCGGGCCGCCAGCTGGGTCCGATCACTAAAAATGCAATATAACATTTTGACATAAACCGCCTTTTCGGGTCCGTTTTGTGCGCCTTCTGCATTTTACCCTTTGTGACATGATGGGGTCTCTAACATTAGCTGCCAGTAAGGTCGCCCCCCCCCCGGGCCCCCCTTCCGCGGCGAACGGCGCCGCAGTCCCAGGCACGTAGGTGGGGGGGGCTGCCTGCCTATTTATACGTACAGGTGATGCGGCCCCCGCCGGAAAAGCACGGCCCCGCTTTATTCGCCAATCCCGTGATAAACCCGACGCAGGTACCGAGCGCTAGGCCCGGCGGGCCGGATGGAGCCTGCGGCCGCGCCGGGATGCGGCTCCGTACCAGCCTGCGCAGCGGTCGGTGCAGCACCCCCCCGGAGAAATCTCGGCTAGCGAGTAGCGGAGGGGAAGCTTAGCATTAGCGCAGTATTCGGGGGGGGGCCGAAACGCGAAAATGCCGCCCCCCGAACGCGGCGTAACGGGCCGCCGCGCAGCAGCCAATTCACCCCCCCGCCTTTCAGCCTCCGACATAAACACACCCTTAGCCACGACGCAGGCCGCCCTCCGCACGTACCGCTCCGTCCCGATGCTTCTCCTCGGCCGCTCCGTCCGCTGCTTTTCCCGGCCGCGATGGGCGCTCGGAACGTTGGGCGGCGCGCGGCGGCGGCGTCGTCACCAGCGGGCGCGCGGGTCCGTCGGGCGGACTGCAGAGGGCGGCTGACGTCACTGCGCGCGGCGTCACGCGCCGCAGGTGCGCGAGCGGCCGCGCCGGTCACGTGGGCCGCGGCGGAGCGAGCGCGGGGGTCCCGCCGCTTCCTTCCCGGAGATGGGCATCCGCGGCGGCGCGCAATATGGATGATTCACAAGCCGTAGGTGCCACGCTGACATTTGATAGTGGCACGGAATATAATTTGAGAAATAAAGGAACAAATAGCATTAAAACACCGAAGTGCTGTACACCAATTAAATGCAATGCGGCAATTTGCTCTCTTCAAATAATACCTTCAAAGATCAATAATGACGTTATGATGCAATGTTTTGTGCTCTTTTTTACTCCCGCAGAACCCCTTGTGTACCTATACTGCCCAAAACAAACAATTAGGCTCTACAAATTGGTAAATATTAACTTGGAACAGAAAACTTGTTCAATACACGGACGTTCTTACAGTCCCGGGCGGGAATCAGCATTATAGTGACCTACACGTAATTTAATAGAAATTTCTCCAGCAGCTTTAACTGGATAAATAGGGAAAGGTGTATTTTTGAATGATTGAATGCTGTTAAATTATTACCATAGAAATAGTTTTTCCCCCCAACTGACTTGTATGGTGGATGGTACAGAGAATAGCTTCTAAAAACCAAGAAAGTCGAGCTGCATCAATTCAATAATTACTCTTTATTGTTATTTTAACAATTTTTTTTAACAAACCCGTGACCAACTGAAGGGAACATCGGGAAAAGATATTTAAATCGGAACATGATAAGTGAGAATTGTGTTTTTGCATTCTGCAGAAGCATCACCATTTAACCATTTAATGCTTGTGACATTCTTAAAATAAATAAAAGCCCTTGTGTAGGATGAGAGTTGAAGGCTTCCTCTCAATCTAAATGGATCACCCCACATCATGGAAGCAAAATAGGTCAGGTCCAGAAAATAAAAATCCAGACCCAGTTTTAACCAACTAGCTTAGTACTCAGTGACTGTGACTTTATACTCAACTGGTTGAGTATAGCACAATGTTGTACTTGTTTAGTTACAGTAGCATTTGATCCCTACCACCCCAACCACTATTAATGAGAGGATTACTAAACCTCGACTATGCTTTAGCTTGAGAGTCCAGTACACTATATGGACAAAAGGGGGCCCGGCTTCCCGGGGGGCAGGGGCAGGGTGGGCCTGGCCCGCCCAGCCTCAATATACTTTTTTATGTGTGATTGGCCCCCCAAAAAATCTTCCTGGCCCACCCTGTTACTGACAGCTGGAGCCGGGTCTGGACAAAAGCATTGGGACACCTGGCTATTATACCTACAGGAACTTTTATGACACCCCATTCTAAATCCATAGGCATGTGTGAGGTCAGGCACTGATGTTTGATGTGAAGGCCAGCAAAACAACCCCTACCATTATCCCTTCTCCACCAAACTGACACATTGCAGTCAGGCAGGTAACGTTCTCCTGGCATCCACCAAACCCATTCGTCCATCTGGCTGCCAGACCGAGAACCATGATTTGTCACTGCAGAACACATTTCCACTGCTCCAGAGTCCAGTGGCAGCGTGCTTTACACCAGTGCTCCTCAACTGCCAGGTCCAGTGCCAGCTGTGGATCATTTGGTCCCGGGCAGCACAGAAAGAATAAAAAACTGTTTTTGTTCGATTTTATTGACTGTCAATTTGCAGGGTGTTTTATTTTGAAAAATGACCAGATCATCTCCCTGTCACTTCGGTCTGTGTGTCCTTCACAGTTTTGATCACAGATACAAATTTGATCACAGATATACATTTTTGTATGAGAGTTATTCAATTAAATGCTTTGGGGAGGTATTTTAAAGTGCTACAAATTTCAAAGACAAAATCTAAACACCGCCCCTGACATCCCTCATACATATTGGTAGCATTGTAATTTTCAAATTAAATATTCATTTGAAAGTTTCAGCCATGCTACGGCACACAACAGCTACTTTTCAATGCAATTCCTGCTGATAGCTTTTTTTTTTTTGGTAAATGCTGAAAACATTGTATGCACACACAGCGCACTTCAGTGATGGATCAGCTTTGGCTCCGCTGCATCACAGCAGGTTAAGACAAGCAGATGAATGCAGATCATGCTACGGCCCATGGGCTTGAAGTGCAAAGGCTAGACCAGGAGACCCATCATGGTGTCATCTCCTGGTGAATAACAGGGGTCGCAATGCGGGGAGGGAGGAGGGGGAGAACCACCGGAAAAGAATTCCCTTCATGGACTCAAGCGTCCGCATCCATTAAATATACTTGGAGAAAAAACACGTCTAATTTTGTACAGCGTTTTGGGGAGTCAGGTGACTGACTCATCCCATCACCACCACCTAAACAAAAGCACTAAGAAGGGTGTTATTAGACCATTTCCTCAACGGGATGTTCTCGCACCCTGTGAATCGCCTTGTCCCCACCCATGCGACTCAGCACAGGGTCTTCCTTGTGAACCTCCCCATCGCCCTGAGGTTCAGGCCCAAATGCTGACACTGGCTTGGGTCATCAGACCTCCCACTGAGCAGGGAGCACACCTGGGTGGTCTTGCAGGCGTTCACGCACGGCTCTGACACATGGCCCTTGTGGAACAGGTACCAAAATTTCTGAAAGAGCTGGTCTTCAGCAAGAAATCTTTTGATTAGCTTGTCAAAGTCTGCCGGGAAGAGGGTGCCCAGGCTGTATGCCTCAGAGGCCCGGTAGAGCAGGGTCCATTTGGGACTGGGAACCGGGCCATGGGTATAATGGTTGTTCGCCTCTGTCAGGTTGAGGATGTACGTCTCATGATCCAAAACAAGCCGGGAACTTCCAGGATAATGCCCATCCATGTAGTACACGCGGTAACCTGGTTACCAAGAAATTACAGTCACATTTCAACACTATAGTAATAACACAAATTTAACAGTAATATCTGCGTGATTATCTATTATTCAGCATTATATTCCTCATTCCAACAGACACCATAAGTTTAATCTCAAATGGGACAGGTGGGAAATTGCGCAGACTGCCATTTACTTAGGTGGCAGATAACTTGGGAAGCGAATACAGGGTCGGAGTTACCTGGGTTCAGGTTGATGTAGGTAGTGGCGCTGGGAGCAATGAAGGCCACACCCAGCGGGCGTGTCAGGGTCTCCTCATCATAAAACATCTGGAACTCGTCTGTGTGGGTGTGGCCAAAAAACTGCCCTGCGATGGTGCCCTCATACCTGGCCAGAAGCATTCATGAAAAATGGCTTACGAAGAATGCAAGATGACTAATGCAAAAATACCACTAATATAAAATCACCCAGGTGGGGGGGGAGGGTTGCAGCCGACAGACGAAGCAGGACTTCTCAGTTAGCTAGGATAACTCCACTACTATAAGAGTTCAGGTAAGGAGCATCCCTATTCACCCAACCTGTTGACAATGTGGTAGTAGTTCCAGCTCCAACTCTTGAGACACAGTCCGGGTGGGATATGGCCGATAATGTGCACCTAGGCCCAGAACAAAGAAATGAGAGCCAGGTCAGAGCAGGTAACCATAGTAACTAGATAACAGATACGGAACAAAAAAAGGAAGAAAAGCCCCTTGGTACGTGTCCTTTATGTTTCCATTTAATAACACATTTATTTCAGCCTTCCTCATCGCAGTTTCGGTACATTGAGGGGAATTTTTTTTGATGGCCACCAGCAGACGCACAAAAAAGTTTAAGAACTCAAATGCATAAAATGTACACTATATAGAGTAACGTACTGGACACCTGGCCATTATACCTACAGGAACTTTCATGACACCACATTCTAAATCCTTAGGCATCAATACAGAGTGGGTCCCCCCTTTGCAGCTATAACAGCTGGCACTCTTCCGGGAAGGTTTTCCACAAGATGACTGAGCAGAGCTGAAAGTCTGGCAGCTCCTTCAATTTCAGACAGAGGTGTCAATTTCAGGTCCAGAAAGTAAAAATCCAGACCAGGATTTTGTTTGAGCATAGCTACAAATGGGGGACCACCTCCATACTGATGGCTTTGGATTTCGAAGGGACCTGCAGGCAGCCCTGCCCCATCCTCACCTTCTCCCCCTTGTCTTCCGCCTGCTGCAGGACGCCAACGAGCCACTGGAGCTGGTTGGCCGGGTCGGTGGAGTTTATCAGCAACCAGAAGTTCTCCTTGGCACAGAAGTTCATGTTGAGGGAGACGACCCTCAGGCCCGGCTGGACCTGCGCAGTGTAGAATCCAGCCCGCCTGGACACCAGTGCGGAAGCGTAGCACAAAGTTACCAACTGCTTGGGGGCAAAGTCCGCAAACTAGCACATTCTGTCGTAATAATTCTCGTAATAATATTTCCGAACAGTCAAATTTGGAAAACTACTTTAAAAGTATTGGTACTTCTGCCTAATTTCCAGGGTTAAAATGTTATTTCAGCCTTAAAGTAAGCAGAGATATTTGTTATAATCAGCTGGTCATACGGTCAGCCCAGGCCTACCGGAGAGTGTGCAGTGCCTCCGGGGGCAGCCAGGGGGCCCACTCCTCAGCCATGGTGTTATAGAGCCAGCTGGAGGACTGGTTCCCGTAGATGAATGGTGGCGGGAAGCTGTTGACAGGCGTGCTCTCGTGGTTTCCCACGGCCGGGTACACCGTCACCCGCGGGCCTAGATATCTGCGGATGAGCCGGGACACGACGGTGAGCTCGTGCAGCTGCTGGGCCCGCGTCTGGGCCCACACGTTGTGGGCTGGGATGTCCCCGGTCCAGTAGACCCAGTCCCAGGGTCCGTCCCGGGCCGCGTTCTCCAGCAGGCTCTCCACAGTGCGCAGCGGGAGGTCGCATTTGCTGTAGGTGCCCCAGAACCCGGCGGAGCGCCGGAGCGGCCACTGAGACACCACAGAGTCATTCCGACAGCAGAGGGGCTCCTTGCAGTCGGCCGGGCTGCCTGCCGCGTATTCCTGGTCCCAGTGCACGTCCGTGAGGAAAAGCACCCGGCTGTGGGGGGAGCCCGGCCCCGGCGGCGACGGGGGCACCACGGGGGGCTTGGCCGTGGGCGGCAGGGTGATGTTCCAGGGGGCATAGATGTCGAAATGGCCGCAGGCGCGTCCCACCAGCACGGCGCAGGCCTCGGAGGGTGACAGCACCGACTGCTGCAGCGCGCGGACCACGTCGTCGCGGAAGAGCTCCGCGATCTGCCGGCACACGCGCTCCTCGGCCAGGTGGAGGCGCACGCAGGCCTCGCCCGCCGCCTGCGCCACGCGCTCCACGTTGGCCTCGTTCTGCAAAGACGAGGGGGAGAGCGGCGGTCACCCACGGCGCAGTCAGACTCCGCGCTAGAATGGGCTGGAGATCAGAGTACCCAACTTGTTACTGGTGTTACTGGCTTGGTGTTAAGCTGATGCACTTGGTACAAACACCCCCCCCCACCTCCTCCACACACACTTATTGAGGAAGAGACTTCGTTGTATTGCTATAGAGACCGTCAATGCCGAAAAAGCAGCCAGACTAAGGAACTGCCAAAGGGCAGGAGGCACCATTAAGGTTACTCAGGGGAACGGCAAAGTAAAGAAGGAAAGACCACATTTCAGATTCAGTACTCATTTTTACAAATTCCTGTTTAAATGACTTTTCGCTATCAAATACCTGCTCTATTAATTTTTCCATTACAGAGAGAGATATTCCAGTTACATTTATGCAATTGTACATTTTACTTCTGCGACCCACCAAATGATACCATAATTGCTTACAAGGGGCCATGTCCTTTACCACTACGCCATCTGCAGAGCCAACTCTTTGCCGACTGTGTATAATAGAGCAGATGCAGTTAAGGAAGTGAGACCCCAAACAAAACCTCATCGAGCCCCTTTGTGTTGTCATGTCCAAACCAACCCACGGTATGAAAACGTCATCGGCAGATCAGAAGATTCTCGGAACCTACGTGCTTCACACACTGCATCTGAAGGGCCTGAGGTGTCAGTGCCAAAACCAAAATAAAGGCGGCGGCGAACGACCACAGCCGTCTAAAGCCACTCAGAGTTTCCGTTCCCCCCTATCTTCCCTCTTTTTCTCTGAAATGCTGCACTTTCATTCTGACATATGGAAGCACTGAGAGTCTGTGCCCCAAAACAGCAGGGGTGCATCTACCGAGTAGCCTGCCCCCTGAGCGCTAGATTGTACCCCTGTCCACCCCCATCACATTTTTTTGCAGAGGTCACTGCAAAAGTTCTCCAATTTGCATGTGAGTGGGATGCTGGTAGCAGTGACCATGCTAACTAACTGAGGTACATAGGCTGAAATGCCAAGCATCATGATACCGTTACAAAACTTTAAACATTATCAAGCTGGGTCTCCACATTAGAAGACAGAACCTTCTGATGGTGTAGGCTGAATGCCTGAAGCTGGCTCTCAGACACCGAAAATCATCCCCATCTTGTGACATATAACCGACCATACAGCCCAGATGTAATCCAAAAGTACAATTCACCTTTCTCCTACTACAGATCACAAGTGTCATCTACCCCCCTGCACTAAACCTCTAGTAAAACACAAACTTTGGTCTCTGATATAATGCAGTTCTCGGGCACCTTGTTTGGCCAGTCAATGTTTCTTAGCCAGAGAAAAGCCGAAAAACAAACAGCAGAAAAAGACCAATTAGGAGAGGCCTAAGTGGAGAAGCGGACTTTACCGGGTTTTATTACATTCAATATTTTACTTCATATCATTTTATGTTAGAATACTCATCTTAAAAACTGGTGCCATCAACTAATTTAACTTCCCTAAAACGACTATAAAGTTAACCAAATTACATACTGTTTTTAAATTCTTTCTTCGAGTTATGCCGTTTTAAATAATAATATGTACTAATTCAGAGGTCTAATTTACCGGTCCACATTAAGCAGATGCCCGAATTGAAACTAGACATAAATCAAGGTGAATATGTTTTTCTGCCTATAATACATAAGTGCATCGGTATTTCATCAGAATTATAATTCATCAGACTCCTCACCATCAGAGCCACATCTACCATGGCGAACACCGCTTCGCACAACCAGCAGCTGACGTTCTGCCAGGTGACCCCCAGCTGGAACTTGGAAATCGCCCCCACGAACTTGATGTCAGCTCCCCGGGCTTCACCTCCGAGCGGATGCGCGCCGGCCGGCTGCGTGTGCAGGCAGACGCCGGCGAGGAGCAGGAGCCCGAGCGTCCGCAGCCCTGCCTGCTCCATGGTGCCTCATACGAGTACGCAGCGGGTCCGATGGCCCCGGCCGCCGAGAGAGAGAGAAAACAGGACGCGGAAATGCAAGCAGACGGCAGGCAGCTTCCCCGACTGTCCCGAGACACAGACACGGTCCGCGGCCGCAGCGGGGCGGTTTATACCGAAGGCGGTGACTTAGGACATCAGACAGCAACCCTCCGATCGGACGGGGGAAGGTTTGTTCCGCGAGGTCCGAGATAAGCTCGTCCCCCCCAGCGCTGACAGGGACTCTCGCCGCACCCCCTCCGCCCTAAACCCCTATGCACTCCCTTCGGAGACCGCAAGCGCCTTGCTATGCTCGGCTCTGACTCTGCAAACGAGCCATATGTCGCCCAACGCCGCAACACGCTCACGGGCGGATCACATGACCGCTCACGTGTTCGGCGCCGCCCCCGCCCCCCGTGTCACGTGTTTCGCTGATGACGTCTTTCGAACTTGTTTTGCACGTACGCGTTATACGGCCTTGAACAACTAAAACATTATGCATGGCGCCAATAATAACGGTATTATATTTGCTGACGCGTCACGGTCTTGGATGTAGCTTATTTAACCTTTTTTTTTTTAACAAAGGGGGATTTTGATCTGTGTTTTTCCGAGATGTTTGTCGCTCTGCGGGTGCATAGGTGACCCAACTGGCTGACTTGTGCATTTCTCCGCTGTTGCGAAAAAGGGAAGAGGCAGAAAAGAAATGACCACTGACTTCGCTAAACATCGACAATTAAGCATGAAAACAGTTCAGATGAAACCAAACTGATAAGTGACTAATGCCTATAGGTTTATGGCTTTTTTTATGACAAGCAACAAACTCTCTCTGTTAAAGGAACAACAATATGAACTCAGGGAGGCCCTACTTAGTCCGTCAGCTTTTCTGAAAGCATTTTTAATATACATATTTATAAATTACATCATGTGGCATGCTTTGTTTGCAGGAGATATCCAGCAGGTAGCTATAAACAATGTAGTGAATGCAGCTGTGGAAGGCTGAAAGGAAATACAGACATACCTCCTTAGCATGTTTAGGATTTGATTTATTGAAACTGAAAGTTCATTTTTTTATGTTGAACTTTAAAAAAACACAACAATGTATTCAAACAAAAAATAAATTGTAAAAAGATCTGGATTTGAAAACAAAACAAAAAATAAATTGCAAACATCAAAGTATATATGAAAGTAAAAAATGAAAATAAAGCATTTATTTCAAAAAAAAATCCAGAACATAAAATTATATTAAAACCAAAAAACAGTTTTTAATGTTCAACATCAAAACCTGAACTTTGTTTCTTTTTTTTCCAAATTAACAAAACTATTGGCCCCGATTTAGCACCATAGTTGCCTGCTAGTTTTACCGTGCTGCAAGGCTGACAGAGCTTTCCGCAACCTTCGTGGGTGTCAGGGAGCTGCTGACAGTGTTTGTACGCTTGCGAGAGCGGGGTTTGCCAGGCCAAGGGGCATTTGCTTAAGGGGCCAGCGGTGAAATCATTCTGCCAACACAATCACCCTTCCGTTAAGCAGAATCTAGTTAACGAAGGAAAAAAAATAGGAGAAATCTTCAAAGACCATCTGCCTTCCAGTGATGCATGTGAACGTGACATGTTTATACGGACATTTATCCACAAATTATGAGGGGTAAAGATTTTAAAAAGGGGGTAATATGGCTATTTTTCATGCAGTATGCACGGCCCTTAAACCGGATTAATGAAACGCTCCTCAGCTGGTCAGCTCATCAAGGTCAGACGGAGGTGCACGTTATCAGAGCATATTTCCTGCTCAAGGCACAAAGGGAAAAGAATGAACGATAATAATTACTCACGTGGCTGACGCCAGCATTACTAGCGATAAATACAGTCAATTCGCCATTTCTCCACTAGGTGGGAGCAGAGCAAAGTAGCTAAACTACAACTATTCCAGCATACCTCAGGATGGCGGTATAGTGAAACGCAGGCGCGTCCCCAAAGTTAGGCTGAAAAAACTGCAGGTAGGCATCAGCCAAATTAATTAATACTGGACATAAAAAAGGCTAGGGGTGTAAATTAGGGGTAGTAGTGGCATAATGGTTAGGGACGCGATTGGGCAACTGAAAGGTTGCTGGTTCGAGTCCGTGACCGATAAATACTACTGAGGTACCCTGAGCAAGGTACTGTCCCCAAGCATTGCTCTCTGGGTACTGAATGGGCTGCCCCCTGCTGTGTCACAGTGTCATTTTGTTGTTGTGCACTGTGGTGCGTCAACAATGACAACCGATAATTCACTAAATATGGTACATTGGCATGTTGTAATATAATGTCTATTTTTGACTTCTCATATTGCGGTGGGAATGAGATGGAAGGGATCCCAGCTGCTGGATTAAAACAGAACAGTCTGCATAGCAGGGCAGACACAAACATACAAAAATATCACGATCAACAATCAACAGAGGATGTATTTCACTAAACAAAAAGCAAACATCTGTAATAAACTTCAGTTGATATTAACGTTAATAATGGCAGTGAGAAGAGGTGCTTTCAAAGGAGAAACAGACAGTTGGGGGTGGAGTCCAAGGCAGCAGTGAGACGTGCTGTAAGGTTAGGCTGGTGGCTGGTACAGGAGGCCAGATGGGCAAGCGGAGTTCACTTGTCCTGCATTTTCTCCAGGATGGGGACGATCATGTCGAACTTGGGCCTCTTGGCCGGGTCTTCGTTCATGCAGATCCTCATCAGCTTGCAGATGTGGGGCGAAATGCCGGGCGGGATGGTAGGACGAAGGCCCTCGAGGGCCACCTGCAGGGGAGAGGGGCATTGTGCATACACATTAGAGGACGGGTGGGCAGAAAGGGCCGATGTGTGTGCGGGGTTTCGCTGCAACCGCCCAATTAAGTTACTAATTAGAGGACTGATTAACCGAAAAGTCCTCGCACCTGGGTTTGGACAGCTGATCTAAAAATTATCCTGAAAACCTGCATACACATCGGCCCTTTGCGGATAAGACTGCCCACCTCTGTGTTAGAGTGAGACAGAGATGGAACCTGGCACAAACCAGATAAGCAAGAGACCAAACGAGAGCCCCCTGGTGGCTAAAAGCGAAATGTCAGCTGTCTCTTATGGGCGGCCCAATAATCACTGACTGCAGGCAGGGTTCCTATGACAGCTTAAAAACACTCCTTTTTCTAGCGAAACAAGCTTGTGTCTGAACACTTGCAGTGAGCTTACCAATAGCTGCTTGCATATGCGAGTGTAGCGTAGCATCTACTGGCCCCGGGCATGCCGGTCCATACCCGACCAACCCTGACCCACCTTCATGCCGATCTCCATGTTGGAGAGGTCGGCAAACGGCACTTCCCGGGTCACCAGCTCCCACAGGAGCACTGCAAAGCTCCACATGTCTGCCGACCGCCTGTTTATGTCCTCTGGCTTCTTCTGCAGAGCTGGGGGGAAGAGTGGAAGGACAGGAGGAGAGAGAGAACAGAATTATATAGAATTGTTTCCCAATCCAGTCCATGTTTTTCCTCCCGCCCAGCTCCCTGGCAGACAGCCCCACAGGCAGGGAGCTGGGAGGGAGCAAAAACATGAATTGTCTGAGGACCCTCGAGGACTGGATTGGGAATCACTGTCACGGTAAATGGGCAGTATTGATCCAAACACTGGTGCATGTGTAAATTAGTCACATGATGAAGACGAATGCTTTATTACGGGGAGACTACCTTCGGGGGCCACCCAAGCAGGGGCGTAGATCCTGCCAGGACACTGGAAGGAGAACTTCACGTCTGCCATGCTGATCCTGGCCGTCATGTCCTCGTCGATCTGCCAAAATGGAAGTGAGAGCGGCTTCCCCATGGGCATCGCGGCTCGGAGCTCCTTGCTGGCCTCCTCTCCACAGGCCGCCACTTTACATTTACTCCTCGCAGCAGCAATGTCACTTAGCGCCATTAGCAGTTACCAATACCCATTATTACACTCATTATTTATCATTATTTAGGGCTCTGAGATTAATCTATGACATCATTGCCCATTCCAAACAGGCCAGCACTGTTTACATTAACATTGTGTGTCACTGTTGTCATACTTCGATCTCTCTCTCCCTCCCTCCCTCTCTCTCTCGGCACTTTATGTATACATGTAGCACCACAGTCGTGGAGAGTGTTTTCGGCGTCACCATATGCTGTATGCGAAATACGGCTGGTGTGACAAAAATGCCCCACTAGACTTGACTTGAGATGACCAGTGACCATCAAAAGCATGCACTCACAGCGCCGTGAAATACGCCCACACCTTCAAGGTGGAGACACCTGGTGAGACCAGACTGGAAAGCACAGGGTGAACATGTTTTCTTGTGGGTGGGAAGGGCAAATTCGACAGATGAAACCCCAGGCAGAGATGGGGAAGCCACAAGACAGCGCTGTCAGTGCATGTGTGAAAGGCCTGAGACCCCCAACCCCCCCCCCGGCAAACTGGGTTTAAACACAAAGATGCTCCATCTGAGTCAACAAACCCATAGCTGTTAATCCCCAACAACACCATCTGTTTGGCAGCTTCTCAAACTGACCAAGATTCATTTTACAAGATTTAAAAACATGATCAGTGAATTATGCTTTGTGAACAGGTCGCCTCATGTCATCGACAACATGTGTGTAGCTCACTGGGAGCCTACGATAAGCTGTGATTACAGCTCAGGGCCACTAGGGGGCAGCCTGCTCATTACAGCACATTCGCACATTTCCCCTCGTACGTTTACCCTTGTGCACGTGAGCTAATGGTTTCCTTTCTTTTTTTCTTAGCGTTTAAAACTGCGATCAAAGCTGTACATTGGCGTTTCAGAGGTGACACAATCCCAGAAGACGCAGAGCAGTATGTCGTTTAACTCACCATGACACTCCTGCTATTGAGATAGTGGCGAGGGATCATGGGTTCGAGCGTGTGCAGAAAGGCCATGCCGCTCGCAATGTCCAGGGCGAACTTCACCGCCTGCATTTGGTCCACTACAAAATCTGGGGGGGGAGAGGACAATAACAGTCACGCTTAACATCCGCTTATGTAGAAGTCACGTTTGATCAAAGTGGGTGACTGCACAGGTCATGTGACACGTGCACTGCCGCACAGGTCATGTGACACGTGCACTGCCGCACAGGTCATGTGACACGTGCACTGCCGCACAGGTCATGTGACACGTGCACTGCCACACGGCATGTTCAAAGGCTTTACAGATGTTTTTCGCCCAGAAACAAAGGCTTGTTTCCAACACGTGTAGGGCTATGAGACCCCCCCCCCCCCCGGCCAGCACAGGAAAAAGCTCCACTGCTCTCCACATCGTATGTTAGAAGCTGACCCTTCACCCCACCAAGGTGTGCTGTCACGTCTCCTCTAACACTACACACTCAGTTCCCTTAGAACAGCAGGCAAAGCCACAGGAGAGAGTGGCCCTTAAGAAAGGGAGTCTGAACGTGATTGGTTAATTTTGAACACAGCCTGTCGTAAATGGGTGCACACTTATGCAAACTGGTTATTCTAAGGCTTTTTTTTTTTTATCTTTCTCAAAAAGGGTCCATTTGTTTTTCACTGGAATTTTGAGAGGATTTACGCGTCACAAAAACCTGCAATTGTAACAGGCATCTAAAATCATTCTCCACAGCACGGTTTACAGTTAATCTGTGTCGTTAGTATGCAAGCGATATTAACGATGATGGGTACTGATTATGGTAATTGCAGTGATGAAGTACATACTGGTGCCCTCATGGAGCACGTTGTAGAGCGATCCGTAGGGCATCAAGTGTGTGATGATGATGGGGTGTGTGGAAGGGGGTGACTGACAGGCCCCCAGCACGGGCAGCACGTTGGGGTGGGAGAAGATCCTGAAGAGAGAGCACAGGAGAGGGGGGGGTTGTGTAATGAGCCAACGCCTCACCGCTTGACAGAAAGATGCTGAATGAATGTAAGAGGTGTCCAGGACAGAGCTCAGGCTATCAGGGCATGAGATTGGGATACCCACCTGAGCTTGGGGTATTCCTCGTTAAAGTCACGGCTCTTCCTAGTGGTCCAATCGCGAATGTGCAGCACTTTCACCACAATCTCCGTGCCCTGCCAGCGGCCCTGCCATAGCTGTATACGAGAGGGTGAGTCAGCACAGCTGGAAAGCTATGGGGAGGGGTGGAGGTGAAGAGAGGGATATGCCGGCTAGACTTGCCTCTCCAGAGTGGTTTTCATTTATTTTGGCCAAAAGGGACAACTGCTTGAAATCAATGCCAGCATGTTTGTTCAGAGTCCCGTTACCTGCAAGCACACACACACACACGCACACACACAAAGAGACATACACAAAATGATTAAATGGCTAGAGCGTATGACAATCTGAAGCAAAGATTCCTCCTGGCTCCTTTGACGTACTGTAGGTTTCACCTCCGTGGTCAGTGTCTCTGCTAGACTACAGAGGAAACCTGACAAACAGTGAGGTCCCAACCCAGGACAGATATTTCCTGAATGTGCATCACTCGACCAGTGCAAAAAAAAATGTGTGTGTAGGTGGGAGGGGGAGGAAGCGACCTACTCACGGGGTCGGGTGCGGGTAGTGCCCTTCCAGAAGGAGTCCTTGAACGGGACCTTGGTGAGGCTCTGTCCCAGCTTTTCAGCCCGCTCTAAAGGGGACAAAGTCCAAGGGGTTGTGGCACAGAAGGAGACAGAGTACTGGTTAATATTAAAGGGACAGTGCTATCAAGCCACACCCAGTGTGCTTGTCTACATTAAAGGGATAGTGCAATAAGGCCACACCCAGTGTACTGGTTTACATTAAAGGGATAGTGCAATGAGGCCACGCCCAGTGTACTGGTTTACATTAAAGGGATAGTGCAATGAGGCCACGCCCAGTGTACTGGTTTACATTAAAGGCATAGTGCAATGAGGCCACGCCCAGTGTACTGGGTTAAATTAAAGGGATAGTGCAATGAGGCCACGCCCAGTGTACTGGTATACATTAAAGGGATAGTGCAATGAGGCCACGCCCAGTGTACTGGTTTACATTAAAGGGATAGTGCAATGAGGCCACGCCCAGTGTACTGGTTTACAATAAAGGGATAGTGCAATGAGGCCACACCCAGTGTACTGGTTTACATTAAAGGGATAGTGCTGAGGCCCCACCCAGAAGGGGTCTCGCTCTAGCAGCATTTTCAGTAAGAGGGGGGCAGTGGAGAAAACAGCAAGAGATAAAACAAGAAAGATGGCCGCCTGAAGCGCAAAGCTTAGCCGCTGCTCTTTGGGAACATGCGACCCGGGCGTGAACCCAGGCAGGAAGTAGACAGGAAGAAAGAGACAGACATCTCTGGCTCTTTACCCTCAACAGCCCACCAACACACACGCACACACCTTTCAGGATGTCCTGCAGGTGTGGTTTGGCCTTGTCCAGAGGGGTCTCACCATACTTGTTGCAGATGCTCACCTGGGCACCATTAGTTACCAGGTCCTGATGAGATACAGGCATAAGAGACACACCTTAACTCTGAAGCATTCAGCTGCCGAATACAATTTTTGCAAGAAAACACTGGAAAATACTGATGCAACCTTTAAATGACAGGTCCCATATGCATCTTTGAGATTAGAAAGCATCACCGCCACCCTGTGCAAAAGCGCCATGTGATGCAGCTACCAGCAGAGGGCGCACTGACCTCAGCCACCTCGTCCTGGCCCCAGAAGCAGGCGTAGTGCAGTGGTGTGTTCCCATGCTCGTTGGCCGCGTTGGTGTCGGCCTTGCACTGGATAAGCTGAGGGAAATGGAGAGGCACATGAGAGACTCCACGCCACGGCACAGCCCCGTACGTGCTTAGAGTGCGGCAGAGGTAGCGGATAGTTCATGTCTGAAAAATTAAAATCCGGACCAAAGTTTTCTTCAGACTCATGCAGTTGAGGTCAAAGATTCAGAGACACAAAGTATTCAGTTGGTCTGGATTTTTACCTTCTGGACCTGAACTGTCCACTTCTGGACAGAGGCGTCCACAGATGCCCCAGTGAAGCACACCCACACCATCTGATAAAATTTACCACAGGGCCAAGGGCGATACCAAAGTCCCGGGCCGATTTTAAATCCAGCCCTGCCCATACAGAGTCCTTCAGGATATCTCTGATGACCGTGCACACGCATGTATAACGTGCCCACCTTGGCCAGGATGTCGCGGTGCCCGTGGCTGGCGGCCAGGTGCAGGGGCGTGTCGTCGCCGCGGTTCATGACGTTGATGCGGGCCCCGCGCATGATGAGCATGTCCACCAGGCCCGTGCGGCCCTCGCGGCAGGCCCAGTGGAGCGGGCTGAAGCCATGGTCGTCCCTGGTGGGGGGTTATATTAAAATAACATTAAAGCCTAATTGCCCCCCCTGGTGGACAAACTAGGAGTGCTGGGTTTGATCACGAAGGCGTCCGCGTTCCAGTTGTTGTTCCTGGGGAGGGGGGCGGTGAGGCAGGCCAGCCTGGTGTTGGAAGCAGACCTTATAAGGCCTGGACACACTTCCTGGATGATTCTGCAGCCTACTATTCAATTGCACAGCTGTTAATCTCATCGGGTTCCTCTCTCCTCCCTCGCTGCCTCTCTTTTCCCCTCCATCTATTTAAGAGGCCTTATGAACGCTGGAAGCCCCATCTCATAAACAAAACAATTAAAACGGTTCATGGTAATAATGCAATCTTTTCAAGAGTATGCTTGCAAGAGTGCGGGCGCTCTCTCCCATTCATCTGCCTTTCCAAGCTTCCAGAAGTTTCTGTGAAATTGACCTTAATCCCCACTTCCCCTCACTAACACCCCCAAGAGAATCAGTCTAGCATCCCTGTGATAAAGTTTATAACTCCACAAGCATGCACTGCACGCGTGTGTGTGTGAGTGGCTGGGAGAGAGAGTGTGTCCCAGTACTCAATGCCCCCCTTTTGTTATGAAGGCCGATCCTTCTCCGGTTTCCTGCCTGTGTTACAGCACTCGGCCTCAATGCACAGCTCTGGACTGTGCCTTCTTATTCTCGCCGTCTTGTCTGGATGACTCGGAGAACAAGAGGCTGTTTGATCTGGCCTTTTCACATCACAACCAAGTGTGGGAAGGGGGCTGGTGCTGGTGCTGGTGGGGGGGGGGACCTGGACAGCCCTGCTGGGGGGAAGGCGGATAGAGGACAGCTCTGTAAGCGTCCTGTAAGTCTTTCACACACTTGTAGGGTTCTGGAAAGAAGGACTCTCTCTGTCTCTCTCTCTCTCCTTCCCTCCCCCCCCATCTCTCTCTCTCTCTCTCTCCCTCCCTGTTTCTGTCCCCCTCTCTCTCTCTCTCCCCCCCCTCCCCTTCAGTCCCTCTGTTCCATCTCTGTATTTCTCTCTTTACAACCCCTGTGTGTGCACATGCAGAGATGAGGGTATGTTTTACTTTTCTACCCCAGAGTGCAGATCCCTCTCTCCGTGTAGGCCTGGAGTTTGCGGGGGGCAGGGGGCTGTCCTCCAAGGAGGTTAAATATAAACAGCATGCTCATCTCACCAAACAAGGAGGGCCTGGGCGCCCCGGCTGGCCCCTGTGCGACCCCCTCGCTCTCTCACCACTCAGTATTTACACTCATTGCTGTGATTACACTGTCCCACCACTTCCGCGCTACTAACGCTGCAGCGGCTAATGTCTCCGGCCCCTGGGGATGACACAGCCCTGCGCTGCCACAGCTAACAAGGCCCGACGCCCTCCTAGCTAATGCTGATGGAATCTATGTAACGATGTAATTCTGCCATATTAGCATTAGCCTCGGTCCTCTCAGAGAACCATCTTTCTTCTATCGCCGTCGATCTTCCCTTGAAAATGGGCACCGTTCTTCCGGTTCCCCAGTTGGAGAACCTGCAGATCCACAAAGACTGAGCCTACAGTAGGGAGCTCTTCAGCAGCACATGTTAAGGATAAGATTTCACGCACCCAGGCAACCCAGCAGAACTGCAGGGCATTGACCGCCTGGGACCACACACAAAGATGTGTGTGCACACACGCACACGCACACACACACACCCTACAATAAGAGGTCTGGGAACAGCCCTGTTGGCTGGCCTCGATGAGTCGGCTCCACACATATTTCATGACAGTCTGAAGGAAGTAAACAGGCCACCATAGACTTCTGCGAGAGGAAACTGCCGTGGAAACTTTAGTTTCCCAGAGGAGATGAAAAAAGTGCACATATCTATTCCAGCTTTCAGAGACGAAGCCCTCTGAGATTCCCATCACTTCTGAGCTGACTTCTGAGTTTCCCAGAGGGCGGATTCTGGGCCTGACCGACCGGGCCGCGAGCCTCCAGTACTCCATCCAGTCAGGCAGCTAATCAGCCGGCTCATCTCTGGCAGGAGGACAAACAGGAGCAAGAGCCACTGACGCATGCCTTGAGAGCAGCGGCCAAGGGAAGCCCCCCCCCCTAGGAACTCTAGTCAATCAAAAGCCATTTTTTTACTCTCCATAAAAACAGGGCCAATCAGGACTCCTTAATCTCATAAAGAAGGGCATGCTAATGCTGCTAGAGGTCACGGTAATACAGATATAGGCAATTAGGTAATGCAGTGTTTTCCAATCCGGTCCTAGGAGACCCACAGACAGTCCATGTTTTTGCTCCCTCCCAGGTGCAAAGGGAGGGTGCAAAAATGTGGACTAGTTCTGGGTCCCCAAACCCTGGATTGGGTAATGGATCATATAACCAAGCTGATAGTCACACATGCATAACATGCGGAAAACGCATCAGTAAAGTACAGCGAGCACTGGGCTTCAGAAGCCAGAAGCATTCGACCTGTACGGGTGCAAATTAGCAAAGGAAGTGATTAGCATTCTGATGCACAGATCCATCAAGTGTGGAGGGAGGGGGAGTGAACAGGCAGACTGGATCCTCGTGCTCACTTGCATGGCAACCCCCCCCCCCCCCACTCCCCTGGGCACTTCAGCCCAACAGAAACAAAAAACATTTAGGCTGGTATGCTCGAGTCCACCCAACACTCTGCATTACTTGTGGTGAACACCACCCAACCGGTGAATGCACTAAAGGAGCAGAACCAGCACCCCCCCAGAAGAGAATCCAGCACATCCTTCAGTCTGGAAAAAAAACACCAGCATACTGGAATCCATTCCACCACAAGCAACCAGACGAATCCAAAACCACCTGGAGCTTCGGAACGTGCAACCTTTCCAGGAGGACGCTGGGATCCCTCCTCTGCTGGTCCTGAGGCACTGCCCTGGGATCCCTCCTCTTCTGGCACTCAGGCACCCCCAGCCGGGCCACGTTTTTGCTCCCTCCCAGCTCCCAACACGCCTGTATCAGGAATTCTGTGTTTCTGATTGGCTAGGAGTAGGGAGGGTGCAAAAATGTGGGCTGTCTGGGGAGGGTCCCCCAGGACTGGGTTGATAAACATTGTTTTACAGGAACTACAGCCAGCAGAGGTAGGGGGGGGGGTCTGTCTGGGCCCAATTAGCCCCAGAGGTTGTGCAGAGCGTAGCAGCTTGGCAGCTGCTAGCGGAAACTCTGAAGGAACACGGGGGCTGCTGATGAGGTCATCGCGTCCGCCGACTGAATCCAGCCCATTTCAGTCCCAGTCCCACCACAAGGCCAGACCACGAAGTGTGCAGGGACCTACACCAGCACACACCCATGATGCACACACGGCACCACCATCATGACCGGGCTGCATCCGATCCAGCCGACGGACTTCATAGTATCAAGCATCCTTTGCCGGTGCAGATCAAGTCAGACACAATTTAGCTTCCCCTACACCCCTGTCATCAGCACCACCCTCACAACCGCAGCTAGCACCAGAGAATGACACCATAGCAGCTCATATTCACATGACATAACTCATACAATAATAGCATCATAGACTCTACTCAAGTCAGCTCCCCAGAAACAGAGAAAAAGAGAAGATTCATCCAGTTCCGTGGCTTTCCAATCATTCATCAAAAAATACTTCTGCGATAACTCCCTGTGGATGTGCTGTTATTAGATACAGAGGGTGGACTCATCCTTATGAGATGGTATCATGTTCCACCTCCCCACATTGCTCCACTACCTCACCCCCATCCTCCACCCACCCCCCAACCCACGTGACTCAGCTCACAGTCACACCGATTCAGGTTCACCGACAGAACCCGTATAAACCACAACACCTACGCCGTCTGGACAGTACCCGTCTCAAGACGAGTCATAAAGCTGATCCACCTTGATCATGTGACCCCCCCCCCACCCAAAGGCCCACTCACCCCTGATTAAGGTCGTTCTCCGTGTTGTCCAGCCAGAGACGGACGGCCACGGCGTTGCCCTCTCGGCACTGGGTGAAGATGTCGTCCATGTCTTCGCCCGGGTCTCACCTCCCTCTTAGTCGCCTGCGATCCCGATGCACCCCGATGCCCCCAGCGTGGGCTTTCGGATGGTGGCTGGTGTGTGGGAGCTGCCGAACTCGGGCACAAGGAGCCGAAGGAGACCGTTGCAGGGAGCGTAGACCAGGGGTGGAGAGGGGGAGGCGAGGCAGGTAGGGGAACGGGCGTCACGGTAACGGACAGCGGCGGGAGAAGCTCTTCCTGCACTGGCTCACGCTCCTGTAACACAGACAAAAGTACGACAGCTGATGCATGTGTCCCATGTTTGTTTAAAACGGCATCGTCGTAAGTAAACAGAATCGAGGCTGTTCTGAGCCTCGAGCAGCAGCCTAAACGCGGCTGGCCCACAGTCTGGCGTCCTCACGGCAGGCACAAACAGGCACCAGTACATTCCGCGGCCCTGAGCACACGCGGCTGACGGGGGCTTGCAGAAACATCCAAGAAAGGAAAGGGAATCCGAGGGGATATGTTGCCCTGACAAGCAGCCTTCTCGAAACCGTAGCCAAGGATGACAGGGACTAGAGGCACCAGCTATGACTCCGCCCCTCCCTGCTGACTGACTCCGCCCACTCTCCTCACACCCTGAACTGGGACACGCCCACAGCACCAGCTCACACACACCCAGTACACACAACCAGGTATAATGATCCCCAGTGTGGCTGTTGCTGCAAAAACTAAAAAACAAAAAAAAAACAAAAAGTTACTAAATTGAATAACTTTAGAAAACGTGTGCTCTAGATAACATGCCATGGTACAGCATATAAAGTGCAAAATTGAAAGATAACATCCAACCACTGTGTCGCATCAAGATATTAACCCAATCTATACTTTACATGCATGGTACATACTATGCAAACCCCTGCATACCAGGACATTTGCAGTGTGAGGTAATAATAATAATTAAAAACAAAGTAATTTGTAAAACGGTTATGTCAGACTCATACTAACACATAGGCCTATTTAAATGGGATTCTTGAAATACTTTGCAATTTTTAAAATTAATTGGCCAATTAAAAATATATTTTAAATGCTGGCGCAGGGACTGCTGGATTTTCAGCCCCACGTACGGTCTAAAGGTATAACACACGTGAAAATCCAAACCAGTGTAAATACCCACACACTGAATCACGTCAGATTAACTACAGCAAGCATAAAATCAACAGGGTGTACAACAAATAAGTTGCTCACAGAAATCCGGCAGGGAAAACAGAAAAGTTGCAAAAACTTCCTTCTTCACAGAAAACAAACTCCGACAAGTCCCCCGGTGTTCCACTTTAGTGATTTACTGATTTTTATTTAAAAAAAAGATAAATAAAGAAAAATCAAACTAGAGCCTTCACTCAAAAAGTCCCGAAGTCGTTATTTTGGTTCCTATCAGCCTAAGTCTAATAAACCGATACCAATGAGTGTAAGGACATCTGGTAATGTGCAGATCCAGGTTCTCTGATGAACTTACTGTGCTCCATCTACTCCGCTCTAGCGGCACTCAATCCCTCCATCATGTGTGAACAGAGCAGCCAGAAGGGCGAGGAGACGGCCAGCCATTCATCCGGACGGGGCGCGACACAAACGCGTGCATTTACCTGCAGGATCGCGTCCCTTTCTCTTTAAATGCCCACAAAAGGGATTCAGGCAGAGGACAGCAGCGTTGCCGACGTCCACACCCTCTTCTCTCCAAAAAAAAAAGAAAAGAAAAAGAAATTCTCCTGACGTGTGGCCGGCGAATGCGAAGATCTGCTACTGCAGCGCCGCCTGCCGGCGAATCCAAGCGACGCCACGCGACCCGTCCGCTTCGCTTCTTGTCTGGGGCGCATATTCCTGCAGCGCGCGGCGCCACGGGTCGTAAACTCAACAAATGCAATTTGAAACCGGGCCGAGGGAACCCCCCCCCCCCCCCCCCCCTCCCCCCCCCCGCGCTCCCCCCCCCACACCCCCCCACCC
>JAODKM010000015.1:75669-86644 GCA_026780845.1 Petrocephalus sullivani | reverse complement strand
CTCTATAGGGTTGCATGGGTGGCACTCATGTATCGGGTTCCCGAATTCGTTATTTACAACCACTCTATAGGGTTGCATGGGTGGCACTCATGTATCGGGTTCCCGAATTCGTTATTTACAACCACTCTATAGGGTTGCAAGTCTTTACATATAAAGCACAGGCGTGCCTGTGTGATCTCCTGCGCCCGTGAATTTTGGGGATAACTAGATTGGAAAGCACGCCTCGTGGTGGGTTGTGAGAAGACGTGCAGCTGACTACCTGATGCTTTCTGTCACTCCAGATGATCTCATGAAATGTGAACACGTAGGTCCGTGGTTTTGCCACAATTCTTCTGCATTCTTTACACACAGCATTGGCTCTATATAACCTTGAACTATCTGGTAATTCTCCCACATAGCTGCTCTGAGATTTAACGGTGAAGTTCTCCCAGACCTCTCCTTCGATGCGCTCCCTCCACTGGCTTCCTGATGCTCGCATACAAAGCCGTAAATGGTCCGGCGCCCTCCTACCTAAAATATCTCATTACACTGCACCACGATCTCTCCGATCCTCCAGCACTGCTCGACTGGTCCCACCACCCCTCAAGGCACAAGGGAGACACGCATCTCGGCTCTTCTCCGTTCTGGTACCTAGTCAGTGGAATGAACTCCCCCTAGATGTCTGAACACCTGAGTCACTGGATGTCTTCAAACAACAAATAAAGACCTCCCTCTTTCCGAAATACCTGGATTAGCACTTCCAGTATTATACCCTTAAAAAAAAAAAACCCTGTATATTCCCCAACAGAGCATTAGACAGGTGGTATTCTTAGCCAGGGTCTTATTGAACGAGTATCAGAAAGTATTCACTAATGTAAGCAGTTACTGGCTAAGGGCATCTGCCAAATGCTGTAGATGTAAATATAGGATAAATGTTTCCATCCATACTTTCTCTATCAGCATGTCGTTGTTTTAAGATCAGATAACACACCTGCAGCCAGCCAATGACGAAATGTCCTTTAAAGGAGAAGTACTGTGCTAATTTATTAATGTATTAATTATGTGCTGATGTGCATTTGCCTGTATCAATATAGCAACCTTTGAATTGATATTTATATTGTTCAAGAGTTATTAAAGATATATCGCCGAATCAGTACTTAAAAACAGCCCTAGTACCACAGATTTCAAAGCTGTTGAAGTCACATATCCAGCTTGTGAACCGATATGCTGTGTGGTATTGCAGTCATTCTACAGGAAGTGCTCTAACTTACTTACCCATGACACACAGGGTCACAGATGATTCCTTAACTAGTGCACCGTTTAAGTTATAGACTTCCACCTGGTAATGCCCCGAGTCCCTTAACTGCAGGCCAGTGAGTTTCAACGACCCATCTTCCGTCATGCTGCTCTTCTGGCCCACGGGGAAGGTTTGCTTCTTCCTCCTTAGGATGGTGCTACCATTTCGCTTCCATGTCAGTTCATACTCCGCCCGAAAGTCTGGGTAATTCAGTGGGAGTATCGCTGTCCCTCCCAACACCTTGGTCATGCATGGTTCATCGGCTCCTGAGAGAGAGATGACCAATCACCACGCAGTTAGAAAGCAGCCGGCCCTGCCTAACCCTGTCATCGACACATACACATGCTGATGAATAGTAACATTTGTGCAAGCACCACACTTATTTTCGAGCACCATGACTAATTCACACACACAGCCCCACTCGCCATTTCCTGCCTCTCGACTCACAGCCGCCCATTAACACTCTACGCCCCCCGTGTTTTGTTCTCATACACACTTTCTTTCATTTTGGGGAAAACTATTTGAAAGCCAAAGAGCCAATGGTCCAGCAAGGGATAACCACAGGTATTTATTTAAACCAATTAGTGTTCCTCTCTCTATGGGGTTGTTTTCCACTGCTACTGGTCAACTTTCTCATTGAAATAAATTTGATTTGTCAAATTAAATTTGATTCTCTGTTGCCTTTGTCTAGACCAGTGGTTCTCAATACTGTTCCTGCCCCCCCACCAGAATGTTTTCATTCTAACCCTACCTTAATAAGGCTCATATGGTCCTGAACAGGCTAATAATGAATGTGGCATGCTGAAAGCAGTGGGGGTTTGAATGAAAAAAATCCTGGCAGGGGGTGTCAGGAACAGGACTGAGAATCACTGATGTAGGCCATGGACAAACCTTTCAGCCCCAAACACCAAAATTACAGAGCTAAACACTCGAGATCCCCATTTTTCCAGTCCCCCTCGGTAGCTTTATTACAATGACCGGTCACAGTTACGGGTAAAACTGAATATGTTTTCACATTCTTAATATGTCATAGACATATTCTGGAATCCTCTCGTGCCCCCTAACTGGTGTCTTGCAACCCCCACTTTGGGAACCAAAGGTCTAGATGATACTGAGATCTGTTTGGTGGGGGTGGTCCTAAAACTATTCTCTCTGCAATATATTTTAAATAACTCCAGCCACATTTCAAGCCTTTGGCTTCCTGTAAGACCTAAACACAATAGTAGAATTGCTTCTCATAAAAGTTTGCATTACCCACAACAGATTATATATAAATTATAGCACAAATTGTGGACGTGGCAGAAAAGCTGGATTCCCAGCCCATCGAAAAGCCCCGACAACAAGTGGTACTGCCACAATGTTCGGTTTAAACTTTGGTTTAAACTTGAAAATGATAATACAATTGCACGCACAAAAATGCTAAACGATAAAATCTGCCTTCATTTCCATTTCTCCTACCTCAGGCTGAGATTTTAAAGATTCCAGCACCGGTTACTTTGTGAAAGACGTAAATTTGCCTTTCGAGCTGGACCCAGCAGCGAGAGGCAAAGTGATAACAGGGCGCGCTTACACACTTACACGCATGCCGCATTCGCACACACCCACTGCTCCTGCCCCTGCTCTCTGCTCAGTCAGGACAAGGCGAGTTCTCACACTTACCTTGGCCGGCAGCCACGATGGCCAGTACAGAGAACACCATCATCCACATTCTGCAAGTCCCCTGACCTTTGCTTTGTGCCGACTGGGGCCGCTGAGCTGATGGAGTACCCGTGGCAGACCCCATCTAGGCACAGATGTGCACAGAGAAACCCACATCCTTTTCTGTCAAACATGCTGCATTTTGCTTGAAACAGGAAATAAATAAAGCAGACAAAGACACAGACTCAAAGCGGGGGTTATTTAAAGTTTGCTTAACTGACAATTTGATCCATTGCATCATGGGTCAGCTCCAGCAATTGGGCTGTGTATTGAACTCACTGTGCCGAAAATAGGGTCTATGTGATGAAATCACTTTGCCGAACATAGAGACTATGTGTTGAAATCACTGTGCCAAATGCAGGGGCTATGTGGTGGAATCACTGTGCCAAACATATGGTCTATGTGTTGGAACCACTGTGTCGGACACAGGGGCTATTAGGTGGAATCACTGTGCCGAAAACAGGTTCTATGTATTGAAATCACTGTGCTGAACATGGGGTCTGATCACAGGCACAGCATTCTAACCCACTGAGTCACAGACCACAATAAAAGAGGATTCAAAGCAGTACAGCCATTTTCCATAACACATACTGAGTGCAGTGGCACTGTGAGCTTAGGACCTTGGGAACAACCTCACACACACTAAGGGCAATTTAGAGCTGTGCCTCTGTCATATAGTATAAGGGCCAGACTAGTAGGCGTATCTAGACGGGGAATCCTAACTCTAAGCCAGGTTTCCACAGACAAAACAAATTTCTTGTGCACACATGCACTCAGAAACCCACAAACATTATCACACAATCTTACAACTTAATAAATACAGCAGACACCACTTTACACCAAACCAGGCATAGTACATTTCAAACTTTAGCTGAAAAGTATTTTGAACCTAATTCTCTAATTCAGTTCACTCAAATTTGCAACATTTTCCTTAAGTGTTATTATGAACAGAAATACAACATAATAGACTAAATTTGTGAGTGAGGAAAATATGAGATTCATATTTATGATACTCCTGTTCTTCCAATTTCATAAACTTTACATTTTTAACTAGCACTCCATAATGTCTATCTTGCCTTTCCTTCAAAATCAGAATATTATTATTATTATCCTGGAGGAAATTGCTCTGCACATTATTAAGGACTTAAATGAATAAGGAACTTTATTAAGGTATTCACCAGTATTTGTGTAATGATTACTTCCTTCTGATTAAGAAAACAATGTTTTGCTGTTCAGTTACTGATATTACATAACATTGAATATTAGTAATGCCTAATATATTGAATATTAAAAAGAACCTAACCTACTACGGAATAGTGCCACCTATCATTTCCTGTATTATAAACATCCTTAACAAGCATGTAACAGGTTAGTAAGTGCATCATTTTATATGTGCACCAATTATGTGGATGTGCTTACCAGAATAACTTGTGTTTGGGGTCCTAAAAGCCACAGATAGTGTGCAGTCTTCGTGGATGCTTGTCGAGAATATGAGAAACCCTCAGCACTTGCTGGGCGTAGAGCTTGCTGTATGTGTCATCAGAGCTAAAAACGACTCGCAGAGAGAGAAAAACATACGTTGGGCAACCATAATGAGCTGAAATGTCACCGGCCCTATTTCTGTGAAGCTAAATTCCTCTTTTGTCTTTCTGTCTGAGTGTGTATGACTTTGAAATTAATGTTTTCAGAAACTCAGCCAGCACTAACCATCTCCCAAGCACTTATACCCTCACTAGGGACCTGTACCCGGCAGCATGGGGTATAAGGCACACCCTGGACGTGATGCCAGGCAATTTAGAGGTTCTAGTTACCCGAATGTGATAAGGACCTTCAGTCTGTTGGCGAGAACCTGCGTAGCGCAGCGGATGCGAGCCAAATGCATGAGAGAAGCGGCACGCTTTTGGGCATTTCCTAAATTCCCACTTTTACTTCATTTAAAGTCTTTTGCTTTTGGTCAGTCGTGCGTCCTGCGATCGCGTGAACAAGGCCGCGATACACTGGAGATATCACCGCACACTACAGCATCATCAGGGTACACAGCACAGCCATTCAACCCCGGAATGACGCGCATCATTAAAACGTCGAAAAGTAGACGGAGCATTCCGCAACCCAAAAGTGATGACTGCGTACGAGCGTAAGCCAGAAGGGATAACAGACGCAGATACTTCCTGAGCACGTGCTGTTAGATGGGCCTGATAATAGCCTTCTAACAAGTCAGACTTGCTAACAAAATGAGCCATCCTGACACAATCCACATAATCATCCATCCAAGGAAGAAAAAAAGGGTCCAGCTTGGTCACCATGTTCACCTTACAGTAATCTGTATGAAACCTAATGTACCGTCTGGCTTCCCTACCATGCCTAACCAGAATAAGATAGCTCCACACCCACTGCCCATCCATCCATCCATCCATCCATCCATCCATCCATTTCCTGCACCCACTTGTCCTATTCAGGGTTGAGGGGGGGTCCGGAGCCTTTGCCAGAGGCTACAGATGCAAGGCGGGGAACAACCCAGGTGGGGGCGCCAGCCCATCGTAGGGCACATGCACATACACTGGCAAGTTGGTAACTACAATTAGGTTCAGCATGGTTTTTGGAGTGTGGGGGGAAACCGGAGTTCCCGAAGGAAACCCCACGACGGCACGGGGAGATTTTTTGGGTGATACGGTAAAACTGCTGACAGGGGGCAAGGGAGGTGGATGTGTCTGGACGCTGCATCTCCCACATCAATATCATGTTCAATCCAGCTAGTACAGGCTGGAATGTCTGAAAACAAAAAGGGAAACTCACAATTAGAGCTTTCAGCTGTCCTTGAGGTTCCTCTGCTCGATGGCCAAGTAAACTACCCAATTCTCTCAGCTTCTCGGAATTTTTAAGCCTTAGCAAAAAAATACAGTCTGATATATCCACGTCTTTCTCTCCTGACGTCAGAGTAGAGCTGGGCGATATCACCAAAATTCTATATCATGATATTTTTCGAAACTATGATGGTTTCACGGTATTCAATGGTATTTTTTTCCCATGCATCAGTCGGTGTTAACCATATTTTCTACTTCAATTACTGCAGTAGACTGGCTAGGAATAACCTATTCTACTGTCATGAGAGTTATACATTGTACAAAAAATAATAATATGCAAGGCTCCTTTTTTCAACAAAAGTTCTGGTGTCATCATCTGTCACATCTTCTACAGCTTCTCTGTCCATTTTCACCGCTCAGTAACTCTAATCCTGCGTTCGTATCTCTTTCTCCGAGTCACACCACAGACAAAAACATCACGAAAACATCACTTCCTGTCGGAAACATGCCCCATTTCCGAGGTTGAAGTCGGATTTGTACGAGATTCCCCATGACGTCATTTCAACATGGCAGCTTACACAGTCAATAATAAGTGCTTTACTGCCGCTCTATTTTATATTTCAAAACGTTTATATTATTAAATGTATTACTAGTTACGAATGTAATCGCACGTGGCCTTTTATGTGAAGTAATAAATGAGCTTTCATGCTCAGATCACGACAATAACAGTGTGTAAGAAAAATCCATATCATAACAAAAATAAAAACCAGTTTTCGGTATGAACCGGTATACCGCCCAGCACTAGTCCTTACTGAAGCCGTATAATAAGGTTTCAACTAATTTACATGGCAAAGCTGAGTAGTACATTTATGCTCTGGCATTTCAATCAGATAATTCTGTTCAGACACCGGATACACAACTGAATACAGGCCAGAAAACTAGAGATTGGCCCGATAAGATCCTATATCAGTATCAAGTCAGTGTCATTCACTCATGGGACAGACAGGGCCAATCCACTTACCAATCCAGATTCCAGTCCACAGTCTGCTCTGGACCATGAACCTGCCATAATGTAACATGAGGCCGGTCACTGATGCATTCCAGACTGCCATTTCCAACAGCAAACTCAGTCTGTAATCGAGTGAAGATATACCATTAACTGTTGGTTTGACTAAAATGTTGTTTGTCTGGAGATATTTTAATCTGGAAACACTGAAAAGCCAGACAGCTACTTGCAATGTGTGTAAAGCCAGCATGCTGAGGGCTGGACCTACATTTGCATAATACAATACAGCCAATTTAATCAAGCACCTGCAGAGTTTTCAAGTGAATGAGTACCAAGAGTTCATGCTAGCCAACAGAGGAGACACCACCCGGTAGCAGACTCTGGCTGATACTTTCCAGAAACGCGATAAACTTCCAGCAGACAAGCCAAAGGCTAAAGGGATTACGGAGACGTAGCTCAACTTCATTATGCTCAATGACCAACCACTATCTGTGGTGGAAAATGTCAGATTTCACACTCAGGTATAATCTGCCATCCAGAAAATACATTTCAGAGGCTGCTGAACCCGAACTGTACAACTGAGTGTCATCACAGTTAGTGGCACAGTTAGAAGATGTTAAAGCCATGAGCTGATATTTGGACCTCAGATGTGAGCCCAATGTCTCTCCTAAGTCTCACTATACACTGGGTGAACTCAGAAACACATGCAATACAGAGTGTGGTGCTTCAGGTGAAAAAGTGGAAGGGGGGGGGGGCAGCGGTTCAATTGCAGCCCCCATTACAGACATGCTTAATGACTGGAAGGTCCCAGTGACTAAAATGCAGGTGATTCCTTGAGACTATGCGAGTAACACAAAGGCAGCTATGGAAGAATCGGCAGTCCCTAGCTTGGGTTGTTTGGCTCACACACTACAGCTCGTCGTACACAAGTGGCGTATTTTCACGATGCATTGTTAGCCATGCCACAGCAAACGTGCGAAAGATCACGGGGCATTTTAAACGCTCACTACCCATACGGTTTCGCTTGGAAGACATCCATACTGAACTGAAAGTGCCCACAAATCGAGTACGGTTCAGACAAGGTGGAACAGTTCCTCCTATATGATTTACAGCCAATGTAAACAGAAGTGAGCCCTCTGTACCTATGCCACTGATCACAGCCCGCCTGCGACGCTGTCGGCCAACCAGTGGGCGTAATTTGGAAAAACTGTGACAGTGCTGGAGGCCTTTGAAGGCTTAACCCGAAACATCAGCTCAGCAACATCCACTATAAAGGAGAACAGTGCTGAGAGTGGCACTGGCACACTGAGAAGTAGGCGATTGTCGCCAGGCGATTCTGCAGCGGAGGTGATACCCTCTGCCACTGTACCGGACCCTCGACACCAAGACAGGTGAGAGACTTTTTATTAATAAAATAAAAATGACATCATAATGCCCTAATGCTGGCTGCATTTTAAATGCAAATCCGAAGCTACATACTTCTACTTCCTACATACTTCTAGCCCAAAAGTGGAAATTTGGAGATAATTTGGAGTGTGTGTGTCCTTGGCCTCTGACTATTTAGCGGTAACACTTATCCATCATTATTCATATTTAATATTTTATTAGTGTGCATTATTATATTGCAATAACAGTTGAATTGCTATTTAGTATAAGAACATGGATAACTATATTATCAAAATTTCGGTGAGACTGGATTTACTTTTTAATATTTTTTTTATCCATTTGTGTTAATTAATGGTGCTAACATGTTAATTAATCTTAACACAAATTGAGTGGTGCTGCAATGTCTTGTACTCAGCCCGTCAGATACTTCACGGGAGAAGACACTATTAAGGCCACCAAGGCTGCCTGGACACGAGAGATGGAATGGGTTTCAACCAAAGAAGGAGCCTCAGTGGCAACAGGGTCAGCAGAAAAGCTGCGTGACGTGGAAGCAGCTGATCCGAGCAGAAGCCAGACCAGCTTGACGAGCGTTAAGTGAGAGGAGTGAGGAGCCTGGATCTGGAAGTACCAAGAATGCCTAGATCCAAATGCAGACTTACTTAAAAGAAGTAACGATCCTTCGTAGTGACAGCCTCTTCTAATACAATGGGACAACCATGCTTGCTGTTCTGTCCTTGCTGCCGTTGCAGTAAAGTTCCTCAGTGCCCGTTCAAACAGTGTTGAAAGTGAAAGACTGTTTAGCACAGCATCTAACATTGTGGATGAGAAGTGGAATCGATCAGCTGAGAGCGCAGCAATGCTTATTTTCCTCATGACACCTTGGCAGGCATCCTGGAGTTGTGCCTCAATCCACTTACTACTCGACGTAGACAGCAAATCCGGCAAACATTATTTGGAACAAGCACCTTAGTACACGCTGTGGAAACTTCAAAAAGACCATTTATGCGTACATCAGTCTCACTCAAAATAGGTGTCAAAACCACTTTAACCATCTGTGGTGTTGGGTAATCAGACGACCTCTGACTCCCGGCCAAGCAGAATTAGGTCTATACCCTCTCAACAGGCAAGGATGGCCTCATTGCTGTAATGACTTATCCATGTACTGTACCAACTCCGAATACCCCACAACCTGTGCAACACACAACTTCCTGTCAGACATTATAAAAGGAACTGCATATGGGCTACCCACCAAAGACCCACCAAGTTTTCTTCAATAGCAGGCTCTTGTTTAAAAGCTGTACTACACTGCTACTTCCTAGACCAGCCAAATATTTCCACATCTATCTACACCTATCTACAGATGCTACGATAGCCGCCGGCTTCACGTCAGCCGACTCTGACGGAGGTGGAACTACTTTGACATGCGGCACGACCCGCCACACAGCCTGCAGACTTTGCTGTACCCAGCTTACGCAGGCTCCTTTTTGGCTGTAATACTGCACATTCGTTTTTCCAATGGCCCAACTCGAGACAATAGTTACAAGTGGATTTAAAACCAACAAAACGACACGTGACCTAAAGCTGAGACTGTTCTTTCCCTACCCTTTTATGAGTTCAGTGTCAGTTTTTGCCTTGTGCTCATTCAGCAGCGGGTAAAATGGCTGGAAAGCTCTCTCTCGCAACCCTACAACACTCTCTGTATGCTTCTGGGATTCGTTCATAAGCTTTTAAAACCACTTGCTTTATGGTAATATAAGCCAGGGGTCTCAAACGCAAAGTATCTGGGGGCCACTGGCTATGCGGTATTCCCCCAAGTGGGCTACGTGAGAAATCACACACACACAAAAAGTGTCCCATCTTTTTGAACTTTAAATTTTGAAATTTATACATTTATACTTTAACTATATTCAGGACATTCTGGTGACCTGGTCAGTTTTTGTTTATTGATTACTACCAGAAGCCTGGCAGTTCAACCATTAAAAATCCGTAACCTGGTGTAAACTCTTCTGTTTCAAGAATATATAAATGCAAACGTAAACAAAAAAAAAGGATATTCAGCTAGCTATCAAGCTGAGGCAAAAAAGGAGCCGTCTGCACTACACCACTGACAACGCGTAGTGTTCTTACAAGAGGAGGCAACAGGGGAAGCTCCAGTTTATAATATAAATAATACTGATTATTGATAACGGTATTTTCCCCCGATCCCGAGGTTCCAACATCATGCATTGAGCTAAAAGTGAACGTACCTGTCATTCGCGACAAAGCAGCGGGTGGTGGTGACGAAGACTCGGCTCTCTTAGGAGGCTCCCGTCATGTTTTACTGGAAAAAACAAAGCCACGTTGCCTACTGCGCATGCGCACATGTGTCTGGGCTCGCTACCTTTGGCTGATGCTAAAGGGCTTTTCAATATTCAATATAAGCGTCGGGAATATGACCGTGAAACCGGTAACAATTTAATCCATAGTACAAAGGAAAGATTGATTTGAGGGCCATATTAAATAGTAAAAACAGGTCGCGGGCCGGTAGTTTTACACCCCTTTAGTTAAAACCTCCTATCAGACACATACAAAGCAATTAAAGCTCCCTGAGCTTTACGAACCAAAACCATTTGTAGCAGCAATCGACCCCGACCATCTTTATAAGTAAAAGAAAAAACACTGTCCCACTCATGAAATCTCGGCTATAAGATAACCATACCAAATAGGCCCGTGTCTGATGTCACAGAGGCTGTTCCCAACCCCGACAGGTAGGGTAGATCCCCCAGATCCGCCCCCCCCCCCCCCCACCCCCCCCCCTCCCCCACACCC
>JAODKM010000015.1:57324-75659 GCA_026780845.1 Petrocephalus sullivani | reverse complement strand
AACGGCCCCCTCCCGGTTCCCCCGCGGCTCTCCCCCCCCCCCGCCCGTTGGGGAGACCCCCCCCCCCCCCCCCCCCCCCCCGCAGACATCTTACCCTCTGCAACCCATCAGCCCTTCTCTCTCCAGAGCTAGTTTCTCCCCTTCTAACTGCGGCCCTGTGGTCCTTCACACCACAAGAAGTTTTTAGCTGCACCTCCAACATGGCTTTCTGTTGTTCAAAAGTTATTCCGGCACAAGATCGAGCCCCCAGACCCAAGCCCTGTGGCGCAGATACAGCCATAGGTCCTGCTATCTCACTTAGGAATTAAAACTGGCAGAAAGGTATGTTTTCTTCACAAACTATTTAAGTTGCTATTTGATTTAACCTTTTTGCATGTCACAACAGCTGCACCAACTCCTCCGACGGGGACGTGAATAAGGCCTTGAGAATGTCTATTTCCCCCCCTAAAAAACCTGCAACCAACGCAAATGATTCAAACAGTTTATCTGGGCGGTCATAAAAAAATCCACAAGTGATTCAAGTTACAGGTGCCAGCGATAGCCAATCAGAGCTCACCAGGGCAGCACAATCCTAGCAGCAGCCAGTTGCGTCTGACTAGTGGGCACCCCTGGGATCCTGAATCATTGGCCATGAGGGACCCGACCACAGCTCTGGGAGAGCTTTTGGGGATCCTCCGTGTACCTGCACTGCGGCTTGGGAAAATGAGGCTAATTACTCTGCTGGGTCCCACTGCAAATCTCCGGGAACCGAGGAAGCTGGATGTGCCTATTAAGCCCGCATGGTGGCCCAGAGCTGCACAGAGGTGCGAGAAGGAAAGGAGTCGAACCAGCGTGTGACTGGACACGCAGCAGATATGACGTAGCCAGGAGGAGACATGTGCTTGTATACACAGAGACTGTGGACCACAGGAGGACAGCAGAGTGGCTGAAGGAGTTCGGCACACAGGGGAAGAACACGCACACCCTGGACTGTTGAGTATAAAACAGATAAAAAAAAGCTTCCACTAGAGGGCAGTGAAGTCTTATGTAACAGCAAGAGTGGCTCAGAAGTTCGTTTTTTTTAAAAAAAAAAAACATGCACAGAAGAAAAAAAGGCCAAACGCGCTGGAAAAAATGCCCTAGCAGCTCACATTAAAGCTGGGAATTTGCAAGAGGACAGCAGGACAAACGTTGACACGTAGGACAATGCTCACATTTCACGTTTTGCACATTCAGCTGACACCCCCCCACACCCCCCCTAACTTGCCCAGAACAAGGACAGCAAACCGGCACTGGAAGAGGGGGGGTGATCACATCAGATAACTGCAGTTTATTAAGCTACAGGACTTCGGTACAGAAAGATGTGCCGCAGCAGCCTGTGACCTTGAGATTTCCAAAAATGGTTATTTGAATAGGCGGTGAATGGAACTTCTGTTGAGGGTATCCTTGATGAGTGGTATCTGCCAGATATGGAATTACGTGTCAGTGGTTTATCTGGTGCCATTACCCCTCTTGCTCTTACCATCACAGGCAGTCATACGTCCTCTGGTGACTGCGACTCCTTTCTGCTTCTCAGCATGCCACCACGTCCTTGAAGGTTCGGGGATTTCCCCCGTAGCACCGAGGGATGATGGGATACACTGGCTCGCAGCACAACTCAGCGTGCTCCAAAAATCAGACCTCATTTCGGGACGCATCCTTAAAGTAACATTCCCCTGTAAGTAAATGACCAGTCCTTCCCAGCATCTGGTAAAGCATTGAAGCTACCTTTACCTCTCACTTTGCCCCATTAAGGGTGGCATAACCTCCTACCTCTTATGACAATAACCCAATTAATAATTACGCCAGGCCGAGACATTCGAGCTTACATTGCATATGACGCATGAAAATATCAGAAATATTTATTTACACCAGAAAGGCAAAAATAAAAAACAAACAGAACCCAGGTGAGAGTTTATCTACATCCGGTGGTGACTTACTACCTCCCCTAGTCTTGTGTGATCATCTTGAAATTGATGCTAGAGCCATGGGTCAGGGAATTGGTTATGTAACACAGTACTGTACTACTGACTAATTCTGTACCTCTTTCCTAAAGATGTGAAAAGTGGTGGAAAATATTCACATCACCTTAAAACTACGGCGATACACTGCCATGTGCCACCACGGCCCCCCAGGATGTGTACAGGAAGAGCAAAGACCCTCACATTCTTAAAAAATTCCACTGAGAAAAAGCCAAAACAAACATTTAATGGACAAAAAAATACCCCATCTAACTTTTTTAACCTCTCTTTAAGGCTCCAGAAGAATGACGTCTTGACATCCGGTAAAGAGGAATAGTGTGTCCAATTTTAGAACTCCCATGAAATTTTCCTTGCTGGGCAGGAAAGTGGACCTACATTCAGCTGAGAGTAGCTCATAAATTCTTATGAGGTGTGATTTTTTTTGGCGGCAACATGGGGTTCCCACTTAGGGAGGCTTCCTGATGGCTCTTGGTGAACATTTAGACCCTCTAGGTTTGGGAAAGTAAGGCAGAGGACATTGGAGTCACAGGCGAACAGACCTCATGTAGGTACACATGGATATGGCCAAGCAACTTAGCTCAACCATAGAAATGGAAAGATGGGTCATACAGCTAATGTTACAGCTGAGAGCAAAGCTTGGCATCAAAGTGTAGGGTTTATCAGTTATGGGCCCAACACACACGTGATTGCTCTGCAGAGAACCTTCTCATCAGTGGCACAGAGCCATGACCCACACACCAACCCTCTAAAATGCACAGGGCACTGCTAGGATTTGAACCCAGGAGCTCCCACTTACTAGACAGGCACTTTAACTAACTAAGCCACAGAAGCTTCAGAAACAAAGAGCCAGAAGCACAGGAAACAAAGAAAAGGAAGGAACAGGCCGACCAATAAGAACACGCATAGCAAACAAAGAAAAGGAAGGAACAAGCCGACCAATAAGAACACGCGTAGCAAACAAACAAAAGGGAGGAACAAGCCGACCAATAAGAACACGTGTAGCACTGAACCCAAAACAGCTTGAATTCTGCTGCTGCTTGGCAGCAGGTAACACTGACACGCGAGACCAGATTCCTGGAACGTGCCACTAGCTCGCAGCCCTAGTTAAACATTTTACTGTTCCCAGTCCGGCGACACTGGACAAGGTGTAACTCTGAGAGTCATAAATAGGCACATCGCCTTCCATGAGATGAGAAACTCAGCCTGACATCCCCCCATTTTATTGATATTGTCTAATTTCAGTGTTCCATAAACTAATTAATGCAATTTACTGATGGAAAAAGGTTATCTCCTCTCACTGCCGGTCTCCATTACTCACTACTCCTGACAAAATAAAACTAATAGTATCTCTTAATGTAGTATTTAATCCAACTGCTTTACCAAAGCACAGTTGTATGCATGGCTATGGTGCAAGCATTTTATTGATAAAATTATAACGGCGATATTGAAAGTCAATGTGGCTCTCGCCCCACACGCCAAAGTCTGTTGGCTTTTATTCTCACAGCTATGAGACAGACATTTCCTTTTCCTCCAGATCCTTCACGGCCAATTGAAACGCAGCATCAGGACCAGTGATCTACATGGGATTATGGGCCAGATGCCATTCAGCCAATGGGGAGCCAATGGGGTGATCCATCATTGGTTAGGGGGTTGGGTGGTTGACCCTTGTTAATTCAGTGGCTGTAATGTTTATGGAACAACATAGGGTTTCAGTACATGTTTGGAAAAACAGTAATGGCGGGTGTCCAATGATGGCCACCGGAGCTGCCCAGAGCGGATATAATTTATGAGGCCCAAGAGACAACGGGCATTTCTGCAGAGTCAGGCGCCTCGGGCGTCTGACATCATGCCACCCAGGGCTTGGGTCATTCTGCCGTGAGGAGTGCGTCAGCACGGAATCTTCCGGAGCACCTTCAGAGGCCGCAGGCACGCTTCCCGGCGCAGAGCCAGCCAGATCATGATCCTCGCCATTTTCACGGTGACACCATTTAGCGTGAAAATGAAAGGGAGAGAAAAAAAAATCCCAAAGGCCGCTGCCGGTTGCTAGGCAACCCAAGCTTGCCTACAATGACGACAATGATGGAAGATGTTGGGGGACTGGGACGTTTTCTGTGTGTGTGTGTGTGTGTTCATGCGCCTGCCAAGCTGTTAGCATGATGATATTTCTGTTTCCTTTTCAAATCTAGCAGGACTCACACAAAAACTATGACTCACCCACAGAACTGGGCCCATACTACAAGTGAACCGTTACCTCTCCCCGCCAGGCCTGGCCCTGAGACCAGTCAGGAATGCTGGTTTTGGTCCTGGTACAACTCTGTTCCATTAACATAACCAGTTTAAGAGTCTCTAAAGGGAAGAAGGAAAGGCTTTTAATCCTGTCCATTGTCCATGAGACATCTTTAGGAATGTGGCCCTGACTCGGTGGACTTGTTGCAGATATATGTCTTGATCAGATTAAGTCCTACGCCAATTAATTGCAGGGGAAAGAAATAATGAATCCCGGATGCCACATTTAGGGAATTCATCTCATTCAGCTTCTTCTTCTGTGGATCTTCTGCAGGGCTTTATCACCCACTATACCCCCTCAGTGCTGGGAAAGCATCACAGTGGTTTCTGCTGCCAGTCAATGGTGGCAAATTTATGTCTTTGTGGGAATAGAAACAGGAAATACACCACGGGCCATCATCAATCTTTTATTATTTCTATGGCAAATAAATTCCAGGGTACCTACTCATAAAGGATCGTAACAACTACCCGCGTGAATATCTTTTGTTTGGTTATAAAGCCGGCGCAGACCCAGCGGCCGGCTGGGACCGCGTTATTCCCTAGAGACAGCCTTGCTATTGTGTTTCTTTATTTAGCTTTTAAATGGCTCACCTTGTGTAGGACAATGTAGATTACCGCTGCATGTAACCCTTATCATATTTAATCTAAATCACATTGACCGCCACTGTACATGCCGATCACCCTGACTGTTAATGCACATTGACCATACTGATCACCCTGACTGTGCCTCTAAATCGCTTCACGCTGATCATATCCTGTCATTGACCGCACTGACTGCAGCACGATGCTGCCAGTCCATATCACTCCAACGTGGGAGGCAGCCAGGTTGACAGTGCCCTTCACCCAATCGGTTGGCACGTCCCGTGACCTACCAGGCTGACAAGCCTCCTCATTCTGCAGGCAAGTCAGCAGCTCTCGGGGGCAGCGGTGTCAGGTTCCGTCACATCTGACCATAAACGGCACCTTGGCTCCGCCCACTTGACAGGCCACCATCCTGTCCTGCCTGGGATTAGTGTGACTGCTACTTTGTATGCCACTGCTATGCATTCCTCACACATTATACATGGAGTTAAAGCTACACTGAAACAGAGCAATTACATGTTTTTATTATTAATATTATGCAATAAAAATATGCTTTGGTTATGGGATTTTTCTTGCCTAAAAATCCACACTAACTAGTGCATAAAAATACAGAAATAATGAAATTCCTAAAAGTATAAAAGACACTAAAATCGAAATAAAAAATAAAGCAATCATCAGGAAATATATTTACATGGCACATAAAAAGAATAATAAAATATAGTACAAAGATATAAACAGAAAGTAATATACATACAGCTTTTCACTAAAAGAAATTTGGCTAAAACCAGAAGTAGGCATATCACTATAATGCAGTAAACTATGTAAACTAGAGCAATGAAATACTCTGAGTTGTATATAACAGGAAGTGACATCATCTCGACTTATAGGAACTTCCTGGCTACCTCATTCACATTACCTCGGGTTTGAGTGACAGCTACATTGTTCAGTGTAGTTTACATTTTTTAATGTGATATCAGGCATTTTGTGTTCAAGAAAAGGGATATTATTTCCACCCGGCTCATCCATGTTGTATGGGACCCCTGCAAAAATGGGCAGTATTTTTATTAAATGTATTTTAAATAAGTATTTGCCATAATGAAGAATGTAATTTGTAACAAAATACTTTGAGAGATTGTATTTTTGTATTTTAAAATACATAAAATATTTTTATTTATTTGTTTTCTGAAATGTTAAAAACCTTCATCACCAGGCTTTTAAATATAGCCTATCACTGTCTTTGGCTAGATACAAATAAATTACGTGACACATCCTGTTGGACCCAGCTTGCTCATTGTGAAGTTAGTTTGCTCAGGACCAGTAATCCAGGGAAAGAAGCTGCTTTGGTGCATGGTGCAAATAGCTTTAAGGTAACGTTCGTAGTAAGATTTACTATCAGGTATTGCTTACTGAATGTCATTATATGACAGGAAAATAGAGCAAATAACAAACAGCAGTGCTGTGTTCTAGAATTTCAGAATTAACTTGCTAATTAGTGAATGAACTTGCTAGTTTGCTAGTGGAATTGTACTTAATTTCAGCAGGCATGCTCAGGGATGTGTCATCTTGTGGTTTGTCACATAAGGCTTCAGTGACTGCATTAGAGATAAATCAGGCTAGCTACTTCTTAAGGATTAAATGAATTTCAAGGAGCTAAACGTATGTGTTTCTATAGCCACTGAGCCTGTATAAAAGGTAGAACTGACTTGACGATGAATATTATGTTTTTCACAGACGCCAGTTCTGTTTTTTTTTTTGAGCATATATCTAAAAAAGTTTATTCTTCGAGTTTCGAGTGTGCATGTTCTGCACCTTACTGTAAAACAAAGCAGGAAATTTACGCATTATGACAATTAATTTAGGAAAGCACTGGAGTGGTTACTGTCACACCGGGACCCCTGTCAGCCGTTGCCGGGAAATATGGGGTAAAAATGAAGGGTGTGATGGTTATGAATCGGAGACCAAAACCGCAGTACGAGATCGTGATTATTTATATCACAGTCCTGTCGCCCGAATCCCACCTACCCCTAACCTAATTCTGCAGGTGCAGCCTGTTGAGCTCACATCGCGTTACTAATATAACAATAGTAATTTTTCGTTTCACAGTTAATGCTATAACACATGTAAATCACAAAATGATTACTGCTCTTAACATTAGGGAAAGCTATACATGAACCAGTCCTCGGGGGCCCCAGACGGGCCACAAATTCCCTGGGAATTCCAAAAAGCAATCTAAATGATTTAATATTAAAATATTGTAGAACCTGATGTTGCAATTACTACATCTAAATGATTATTTTGTAAGAGCCCAGTCAAACTTCAGTAATGAAGGGATTAGCTGAAACAAAGTGTACTATACACACAGCAGTCTCCCCTCTTTTAAATCACCTGTTCCCTGAGGATTAGCTCTGTTAAAGCCTTACTGTTATGATAGCTGCTTATTCGAGAGCCTTTCGGCAGAGGAATGTTACCCAGGTGTCACTTGTGTGTTCAGTAGCATCTCCCTGAAACCTGAGAATGTTATTTACAGCAGCTAGATTACAGCCTGGCAGTCGTCTTAAGGATCGGCCGTCCACAGTTGGACATAATCCTCCAGGAACAGGTGACATCGGCCGCATTCCGGGCCACTTTGCAGACGGAATCTACTCTTGGGCCCAGTAGTACATTTTTAATACAATCGTTACTGATGAATGTGTTAGGGGGGGCGTCCAGAGGTGTCCTGATGAGCACATGGTCCATCAGCACAAGGAACATGTCAGCCATTCAGTTTTATGTAATTAAAAAAATGGCTTTTCTCTTCACCTCACCCTGAGTTTGTGTAGATCACTGTCTATTTGTGCTCTGTTCTCTTAGCTGTTTCAGTAAGTAGTCTAAACTGAAACTTGGACTGCTGATGGGTTTTACTGGGGTTTACTGAGGGTGGGACGGAGGGACACAGGGGGGTGTTCTATTGAGGAGACGGGGGAAATCACACGTAGTGCTCGCGGTGGTTAATGTAGACACGGTCGGCCTCATCATGGTGACACATCCACTCCTGATAGGATAGCGGCTCACAGACGGGGCCCCGAGTGGCCTGCCACTGGGTTCCCCTTACAGATATGGCTTCTTGGAGGGCGCCCCTTGCAGAGGTGGCCTGCCTTTGGGCTCCTGGTCCAGGCATGGCCTCTGGCAGGCCTCCCCTCGTAGATGCGGCTTGCCTTTGGGCTCCTGGTACAGGCATGGCCTCCAGCAGGCCTCCCCTCGCATATGCGGCCTGCCTTTGGGCTCCGGTTGCAGAGCCAGCCTGCCTTTGGACTCCCCTTACAAACATGGCCTCCTGAAGGACTTCCCTCACAGAGGCAGCCTGCCTCTGGGCTCTCCTAGAAGGCATAGCTTCTTGGGCAGCTCCCCTCGCAGACGTGGCTTTATCGGTCATCCTGGGCTCCCACTTCACTCTGTGCAACTAAAAGGAGGCAGAGCAGAGTCAGGAAGTGAGGCCTGCCTACTCAGGAGATCTGTCTGTACCCCGCAAAGTCAAGGCAAACCTGGCAGCCAAGCTTTAGATAACACCTGTGAGAGAGCATGTGCCTGATCGGGGGGCATGTTACCTGTCAGGTGGCTTACTTGGAGGGAAAAGGGCAGGGCGCTCACCTGGTTGGGGTTTGATGCTGCTTGGGTGAGAGGTGGCCTCTCAGAGTAGGGTGGGGGGGGTTTGTGGGTGGGCGGGAGGTCAATCCTGTGAAAGAGCAGGACAGGAGATTCTCAGATTCTCACTTTGTCCCATGTCCTGCGGATGTTGCAACGTCACCTTGGGATGCTTTGCACACATGTGCCCTCGGGATCGGATCGGCTGTGGAAATTAACCCCATGTGCACAGAAGAAATCCCCTAGCGTCCACATAACAGGGACGAAGAGTGAGCGGATTGACCGGGCCCAGGGATAGCAGAGGACAAGGGCGCCTGTACTCAGCCTCGTTGTAATTCACATCAACCTTCTCCTGTAAAGCTCGCCCATCAAATTAATTAGAAGTGAAAATGAGCTTGGAATGGAATAATTAACCCGATGAGGTCTCCTTGACTCGGGAGTGTAGGATAGCCTCGCTACCTACCAGACCTGGTACTGAACCTGCACCCTGCCACCTGACAGAATAATCTCTGTCATGTAATTCAGCCTGTGAATGTAGAGAAAATAAGTGAGAAAGCATGCATGTGTGATTCCAGGGAAATACGTCACTCAGGGGTGTATATATCATCAGCTACAAATGCGCGTTCTAAACCATTACAGCACCGCTCCACCATGATCACCAGCAGCATCTATCAACATCCCTGTGTTAGCTAGAAGCTCAAAGAGAGGGAGAGAGAGGCTACTTGTCCGTGAATGACCTTTCTGTCTCAGTCGAGTTACTGCGTTCTATATTGTAAGTTACTCCATTTCTGTTTCTGTTCAGCATGACTCTGCTTATGACAAACAAGTGTAGTGTAAAGTAACAAAAAAAAAAACCGAAGTGAAAGAGTAAAAGAGAGCAAGATTGCGAAGGAGGAACTTTTAAGATGTGAGACGAACCCGAGGTCATCAACCCAGGCAGACCCGATCGATTCCAATTTACGAGCGAGAGAAAGCGGTTTGCCATTTCGCTCCGGGAAGAATGGGGGCGTCCTTGAATTCTGCGGCTCGCTACTGCCACCTGGAGGTAACGTGGAGCAGTGTCGGCACCAGTGCCTTCCCCATTTGCCGGGTCAAGGCTGCAGCCACGTTGCCGATAAGCCTTGGGAGATGTGGGCAGGAGGGCGGATGACCAACTGAAGCAGTGTCTAGGAGGTCCTTAATGGATCCTTGACTCAGAGTGGCCACCCCCAGGTCGACATGACTGAAATAGCTGAGCCCATTCTGAACACGCACACAGTGACGTCGTGTTTCTTCATACCACAAGGACCCCCACCCCGACTCCTCCACAGCCCGCAGTCAATATGCATTATTGATCTGGCTTCTAATGAAACTTGATGATGCATATTTTAGTATGCCTCATAGCGAGGCAGGTGGGTGGGCGTTGAGCCCCGACATATTCCTGGTCTGCCAGGAGGAGTCCCGGGGGGGGGGGGTTGGTGGGGGCTTTGACTCCCGCTGACAGGTACTTCCTGGTTGAATACCTCCACATACTACCCTGAAAATTGGAACCATAATGACAACATCTGACCAAAGCAACAGAGTCTGTGATCCAATATGGTACTGGTACAATCCTACAAAAGGAGGATCTGCTAGGGTTCAAAAGGGCCACAGCAATTCACCTTTTGGATCGGACTTCCGTTACTGCAGTTATACCAACTCCAAAATGCATTAGCCTTCTGTTACTCTGTGGCTATTGTATAACTTAGATTATTCCATTCATCATTGTACTATAACTGTGATTACTTCAGTCACTTTATCACCGTTAGCTTAGCATACTAATGCTATGAATGCACCATCTGCTGTTCCCCCAGGTACGGCTGGGCATGATGTTTCAGACGAGCCCGGTGCTCACAGGTCACATTTCCCCCCCAACACGAAGCTGAACACAGCAGCAGAGTGAGTCAGCCATCCAGCTGTGCTTAGAAGATCTCCCCTGAACAGCTTACCCAGATGTCTCCATTGTGTTTATGAGTCAATTGCTCAACCATTTAAGGCATCCCTGTGGCACCCCCCCAAGTATCCCCGAGTATCCTACACATGGCCCCGGCATTGGAGACAGCGATGCACACCCCCCAGATCGCCGTGGAGTGACCCATTGATTTTCTTAATGGGACAGCACACGCTGCATGCCATCGGTCATGTCTGTACAGTACAAACAGAGTTTGGCAAATATCCGCGCCTGTGTCTCCCTCTGAAGAAATATGGAAAAATGGGACAAAGAATAATGACCACCTCCCATGCTCTGACAGCTCACTTTTCCTGGGAAGGCAGAGTGCAGATGACCTGGGCCCTCAGGGACTTGGCATGGGCCAGTTTGGAGGGGAGGAGGTGGGCGTTAAGGAAAGCTAGGGGCACAGAATGGAATAAGTACGATATGGCCCAGTGAGCCCTTTGTCTGAGAGGCTGGACCGCTGTTACGAACCAGAGAGGCTGTTAGAGCAGCAAGAACAGACAATGCATTCCACATAGTCATCCGAGGATAGTTAGCATGGCAGCGTGACAGGAAGTGACATCACAGGAAGTGACATCAGAACCACGTTGCCTCTCCGGTGGCTAGGACTTGGATGGGATGGAAAGTTACGCTGTGTGCCTTGAGGTTATGATGAAGGGAGCCCTAAACATCACACAGCACAGCAAATGAAATATTCATGGGCTTCTGCTGACAACTTGTAACACACCTGACAGCCAGAGGAAATGAGCCCCCCAGGTATACACAAATATATAAACAAAAATTAAACGGGGGGGGGAGAAGAAAAGAGAAATAGAAAGGCAGGCCTGCTCTCCTGTGAAGTCTACCGTGGGTGCTATGCTCCAGCAAGGCACTATCAGCGTGTAAGAAGCCTCCTTACACTGGGGGAAGAACAGACATTAACAGTTATGAGTCACATTCTACCCCCCCCCCCCCCATGTAGTTCTGGGACCATCGCTTGGGACCAGAACCGGCCTGAGGCATGAGCACGCTAAGGCCCCCATTTGATCAACCTGTCAGAATGGGAAGCAAGATGACAAATGACAACTAGGTTAATCAAATTTTGCTGTGGACCCAGAAAAGGGTTGGGCCGGCCCAGCTTGGGACCTCGATAAGGACGACATGCTGCATGTTCCTCGCTGCTGCCTGTGCGTCTGTACTCGGTCACGTCAGCCTTCGGGAAGAACCTGAGCCTGCCTGTTATGCCTCCTCAGGTGACCAGTGGGCAGCCCAGGGCCCAACGGGCCACGGGGTTTAAAGCAGGCCAGAAAGCATGGGCCGTGGAAACCTGAGGCCGCGCTGAACGGGAGCAGGACCCTGGCTGCCAGGCTGCTGGCTCACCAGATTGCTCCACTGAAGCACGAATAGGGCGCCGAATCTGCACCTGTGGAGACGACCAGAAATCAGGGCCAAACGGACGGCGCGACCAACACCCCGTTGCAGTTTTGATATCTCGGGGTCGACACAAAGAGGGATTTTTTGGGAACTTTGCGAAAGCCGCAGACGACACGTAAGAAGTTTAGTGACTCGTAAATGCATAAAATATATGTACAGTGCTGGTTTGGAAAACGCCAAGTGTGTTTACGGCAGGGTCTCACGTGATGTCTCCCAGTGATCTCGCAGTGATATTGCAGTGATCTCACAGTGATCTTTGTATCTTGTGTTTCTCGATTGTTTTCGTTTCGCTCTGCTCACTCACCAAGGAAACCAAGGGGACCAAAAACTTTTGAATGGTTTTTCCAGATTGCAGGGGGCTTGTTCCCCTGACCCCCACCATGAGGGTCAACTGCACTTATTTATTCTTAGACTCTTTGCACTGCCTGCCACTACTGCTAATTGGACACTATTTTTATTTAAAATTATTGTTTATTTTTTATTAATATCCTATCTCTTGTCCTTTTATATTTATGTCTCTTATAGTAATGTCCCCTGGTCTGAAGCTGGAGCAGCAATGCATTTTATTGCACGTTGTACGAAAGTACAGCACACACTGTGCTACATAAAATGGAAGCAGCATCCTGGCAAATCACATCCTTCCAGGGACAGGACTTCTCCAAAGGTGCTGAGGATCACCCCACTTCCCCACTCAGCCACCATAAGCACCATAAATCTCTCCAGATGAACACAAAGCTCCGGTATTTTGTTCTGTCAGATGGCAGACACCACCTGAATTGCCAACCTGGTCTCGCCAACATTTTGTGTTGAGAAAAACATTCTTCTGAAAATTACACCCCTCTTGCCTGGCTGTGCCCAAGGGCATAAATGGGGCTAAAAGTGTGGGGGGTGGCAGAGAGGATGTTTAATCAACTCTACTGTGGCCAGACAAGGTGGCACCAAACCGCCAAGCTTCTTAAGCTGTGAAAGCTACAGCGCGTAAAACACACCTGGGTGTGTCACCTTTTCTGTGTCGTGGCAGAAAACCAGGACACATACCGTCACACTCTCCCAGGCCTCACCGGACAGACCCTAAGCTCTCTGAGCACCCCTCCATTTCCCGACAAGCTGTAAATGCAACCTGGGTGAGCTCACATGCATCTTTCCGGGACAGCCTCTCCAAACCGGATCACTGCCCTGACATCTCCGGTAGACTTCTCCCCCAGCGGCGCCACCTGCTGTCTGACAGCTAGGCACTCATAACAGTTGCCAGTGCATTAGGATACTCACACTTTGTCCATGTAGACAGGAGGCGAGGCTTTGCGACTGGAGAGGAGGACGATTGTGAAGACGGTGATGAGGAAGAGGGCGAGGACGGCACCAATCACCGCCCCCACCACCGTCATCGGGGAGGTCAGCTTCTTTTCCGAGGGATCTGTGATGGAGTGAAGCTTGGTTCAAATCTCAGGGATGAGAGGGGATGTAAGACAGCACAATTCAGCAGGAGGTCATTCTCACAAACTCATTACCGTAACACAGTGATTCCGAATCAGGTCCCCGGGGACCCACAGACAGTCCACATTTTTGCTCCCTCCTAGCTCCCTGCCATACAGTCCACATTTTAGCTAGGAGGAAGCAAAAGTTTGGACTGTCTGCGGGTCCTTGAGGACCAGATTGGGAAACACTGGGCTAGAGGCACAGCAGTATGACACAGTACAGAACGGAGTGAGGATCCAGCACAGTACTATGTGGGAGCTGCCCTACAGCAAAGCACAGAATAGCACCACAAGCACAGATTTCCCCAAATACCATTCCTACGTACCTCATGCACGATCACAGCTCTTCCCCACCAGCTCTGACACCCCCCTCCCCAGCCCCACCAGGGACACAAACAGCAGACAGAATTCCTTTACACCAACATCTTCCAAGGGCCCCCTTTAAGTCTTGGCATCGTCAATGAATAATAATGCTAATGATAATTCTACTTTCTGTTGCTTCATTCACCATAGCACCGTAACCAAGGAAACGTCGGATATGTGTTGCACTTTGTCAGTCACGGTGGCATTTTGTGGGGAAATCGCTACGCTGACCTCAGCATAGCTGTGGTTATGGCGCTGTGGCCGCTGAGTTCAGAGCCCTCGATACCGGCCAGGGTCCACTTTGGCTGTTTTGGCTCTGTTCATCCGTTACATCACATACTCATTATCCAGCTCATCGGGGGGGGGGGGCCCTGGAGGGCAGATTAGTGCCAATTAATTACAATTAATTAGACGCAGGGTTGCCAGCCTCTGGACCATGGGCAGGCTCCCAGCAAAGGGGAGGGAGGTGATGGTAGAAGGGGGTGATGCTAAGTTACATAATGCCAGACAGCACGCCACCAAGTGGATAGGTGTAGGTACTGCAGATGTGTACAACGAAAGCCTATGGACATGTTGACTGAAAAAGCCCTGACGTAATCCCAGCAGGTCTGAAAAATGTGGGCTCAGAAAGTGGGGGGGAACCGCTGAGGTGACTTTGGGCCAGCGGGGGTAAGGTTAAAAAAAAAACACACGTGGGCCATCATGCAGCTGCAGGGAGGGAGCGTGTCTGAGGGAACGAATCGGGACCGACGAGCCGGCAGAAAAGGCCAGAACTGCAGCCCTTGTAAAGAGAGAGGGGAGCCAGAGCCAGGCGGACTGTAGATTAACCGTGAACCGCAGGAAAATCGATAAGCGAGAGAGCGCGTCTTAGTCATGCAGCAGAGCACACACATGCAGAGTGCCGGGGCGCCTGCACCCGCCAGACCGGGAGACGGCGTCTGATGGCCGGCCTCCCCTGGCCGACCCCACCAGGTCAAACCCACATCTCTTTTTAATCCGGCGTCAGTTGGCCATCTAAACGTGAGACACGCCTTCCACAGCGCCATTGGCTGTTGCTATGGAGTTGCAGGAGCAGGGGGGCGGGGCTTTTCATCAGTAAATGTGGCTCAGGGCAGGGAATACCGCGGAGGTTAAGGAGCTGCTTTTAGCTGCTTGTTCCTTCTCCCCTTGGCGTCACTCCTTTGAAGATGACACCCCGACTCGTATCTCCAGTAACACATCCGTTGGTCCCTTTATTAAACAAAGATGACATTTGCGCCTACAGATAGCGTCAAGCTTGCAGCACTCGCTTCTCCTTCTCCTCACGTAGGCCTATATTTTAGGTGCGCAGGTCACCACCGCGTGGGACAGCCAATCGGAGATGAGCCATCAGCTCCACGTTAGCTTCATATGCGTGGCGTCACCAACTCACACAGCCCTAGCCAGCAGGAAGGACCTATGAACAGTACAGATTTCCTGTTTACTGTGCCAAAACCCATACAGTGACTTAATCTGACCAAAATGACTCAGAAAACCCACATGGCGGAACCGCAGAGGCACGCTTTCTCGTCGTCTGTGCTTGCCTTTCTGAAAATTTTTCCGGGGTGCCACAATTACCCCGAAAATACAGCAGCATTTCAGTTGGGTTTTTCAGGTGCTCAGGATGCTTGCGGATAGGGAGACCGAGGAACAAAAGTATTGCTTATTGCCACTTGACCGTTTGCTTTTGAAAAACTCAGGCATAACCCTTTGTTTTAAAAAGCACAGATATAATTCAGGCTTTCATTAATCACCGGTACATTATATGAATTATTGGTTTGCATTAAATTATCCGTAGATAATTTCTTTTGCGATTGTTCATTGCTGCATTCTTAATGATGCCCACCCGCCAAATGCCCCACCAAGCCCAGGTCCCACAACCCATGCCTTATTCACCTTCATTGCAGAAATTTTTTAAGTAATTTACCATACAAGTAAAAAAAAAAAATCATCACAAATCAATACAGATGCATGAAACCAACATCAGCAAATGGAACGTGCAGAAACCGGCATCCTTCTGAAAACAAAACGTCAAACGTTTGCTACGCAGTCGAGTAAAATAGCAAAAGCCCCGCCAAACAAAACATGGCCGCCGTTGTAAATATGGGAGAGGCATCAGTGTGTTGGCAAGGGATTGGATGGTCCACGTCAACAAAGGGTCAAAGGTGAAAGAGCCAGTGGGCGTAGCAGCTATTGTCTCACCCCCCCTGCACCCCACCCCCGCATTTCACTGGTCACACAATAGGGACCCTTCAATGAAGACTGACTTACATTTGTTCCCTTTAAATGGAAACCTGTTATTCAATTGTTTTTGGTCTGGGACTCAGACAGACAAAATACTGTTGTCTTCTCCTGTTAGGCTCTTTAAAAGGGGGGACAATACGCTTTTGACACTCGCTGGATTTGCTGGGAAGCCTTGGTGCAGGAACCGTCAAGGAACCACGACGACGGCAGAACTGCATATTGTCCGCCGCTCCAGAACAAAACCTTTACACGGCACCCTGTTTCTTACCGCAATAGCTTGGCAGGAAGCCGCGGGGCCGGCCGCTGAGGCACGCCATGGCCTCCAGTGCCTACCAGCCAGCGCACACCACACACAGGTGGGATCATCCTGAGTTTCGGGAACAGGGCAAAGTGTCTCCCAGGGAGGGGTGAGAGGTCATGTCCCAGGCACTCTCGGAAATCTGCTGCCGTGGTAGGTGGGGGGGGTTTGGTTTTACACAGCTCAGTTCTGTCATTTACCCAGCCATATACCACATATGGCTGTCCCTGCGGGGACCCGCACATTACTGTCATTTATCTTAATCCTAAACCAGCAAAATTCAAGATTTCTAGCAATTTATTGTCATATATACAATGTCCACACAATGAAACTCTTATGTTTCCTCTTCCAGACGCTGCCACAAAAAAACAATACAATAGCACAGTACTTATGGATATAAAATATATACATATCCACCATTCAAATTCAAATTTGTGTAAAAGCAACTCAGAAAAGGGAGACTCTGTCTTGTGCAGATGAGTCTTTTTTCCTTTTCAGATTTTCCAGATATGGTTGTTTGAAGACTTGAAGGCCTTTCCGTGCACAAAGATTTGTTACCCGCTTATCCTGCTGTGCTGCCTGGCCACCTTTCTCCAGGCCCCATCTAGATTGCCATACAGACCATGGAGACCAGCAGGCTGGCTTGGAGACTCTGCAAGCTCCCAGCAGTGACACGCAACCCGTGAGCATGCCAACCCAAGAAGAGGAAACACTGGGGGAAGAGAGAGATTTGACCCCTTTTGTCACACTAATAATGCCCCTTTACTGCTAAATCTGAGGGTACAGAGTGGGATAATCAATCACGTCTATAAAATAACTAAAACACTGTCAATTCTCAGTCAAGCAACCTTTCTAAATGAACACAGGGACCTTTATATATACACAGAGGTCCTAATGAGCACAGGACGGTCTTTGTGTGCACAGTGGTAATATATTTCACAGCATTAGTGTGCTCCCGTGCAGGTGGAGCAATCAGCACCCGGCATGCCGCAGACCAACTGACCTCTGCCAAGCAGGACTCAGAGCCACCGCTAAGGGACAGCGACCAACGGGGACAGGGGGGCAGCCTTTCAAGCTGATGGGACAGAGACAGAAGGCCCAAAATCTCAGGACATCAGCAGCGTTCCTACAGGAGGTGCACTAGGCCGGGGTCTCTGGCATCTGGGCCCAGAAAAGCGGATCAGAACCTCGCCGACGATCCGGAGGGTAACCAGCTGGCTGAGCCCTTTCGTCCCCAGTCAGTTATGGAGGTCTAGCTCCCCACCTGCCAGGTGGTTGTAAACCTGCCACTACAGCAATACTCCCAGCAAGGTAGCATCCATCTAAAGCTATAGGACTCTTGCTGTTGTACCCTTGGTTAGAATCCAGTAACATACTCACTGTTATAATTCGCACATAAAGAATTTGAGCAGTTAACAGAAATAGGGGACTGAGCACTGGGAACCATTGTTGCCTCTTCTGAATGTCACCCAGTGCAAACACTACAGGTATTGTCCCACCTTCACCCCCCCGCCGGTAACCAGCTACCATTCAGGCTAGAGCTTATCTGATTGTCCCGCAAGAATCTGGTTTCGACAAGGCAGTAATGACAGGCACAGAGGGAAAGCAAACGTTCTGAGTGAAAGAGGGTATTGGTGGGGGCAGAAACGTGTGAGCAGTACTTAAGCTTGGCTAAACAGCTCAACATCCTAAGACACCTGTGCCTTAATAGGGGGGGGGGGGGGGATCGACAGGGGGGCGCCAGCAGCAGGTAGAGAGGAGGGGAAGAATTTGGGTGGTCCCCAGAGCACATAGTCACCACATCCATCATGCCGCATTCACTTGAGTAACCCTTAGTAACCCATGTCCCCCTCCCAATGTTCACAAAAGCTGGCACCTCCAGAACGGTTACGAAACATCGGGGCCGGCAGCTCCCACAATGAGCAAGGACACAAACCCCAAAGGCAGCCGATCCGAGTGTCTGCTGGCAATGAGCAAGGACACAAACCCCAAAGGCAGCCGATCGCAGTGTCTGCCGGCAATGAGCAAGGACACGAGCCCCAAAGGCAGCCGATCGCACTGTC